>BHDV01015233.1:63464-130533 GCA_005406045.1 Adoxophyes honmai
AGACTGGATATTTCTACATAAACAGAAGTTTCCTTTCGGGATAAAGCTAATTTGAAGTCGGTTTTTTTTTGTTTAAAATTATTAGGTTTTGAGTTGGCAGGTATAACAGTGAGAGGTTGCTAGCCTGTCACCTAAAATATACCTTAGCCTAATAATTTAGTCTTGTAATAGGTAATTATGTAATTAAAACAGTTATAAATGTGAAAACTAAGCTTATTCTTCTCTGTCTGTTGTTAAATTTAAACAATCGTGTGTCACAACTTCCACACCGGCAATTCCCTTGTGCACAACGTGCACGGGCAATAGCCGAACTTGTGCTCCGGGTTCTTAAATTGCACACGAGCTGCAGCCGGACCACTTAAAAAGAGCATTGCGGCTAATCTCCAGCGACACATACACAAACAAAGTTTAATTGTGAGCGGCGCGCCCCGAGCGAAACAGATTACAGTCTTACCGCGCTCACCTTCGATTCTTGCGCCTTCCGCCCACACTCGTTTCCAATCAATCCAACCACACATATTTGTATGTAGACGTCGTGCTCATGTTTTTATTGCAGACTGCATCGAATGACGGCCGCAAACATTGCATCCGCCCGCCTCCCCGTCGGGTGTCGGAAAAACCTTTTATTTTTAATTTCGATTTTGATTTTTTCCAAGCGCACCGAGCCGCTCTAGTTTTTTTTTTGTTTCATTTCATAGCGCAGGGTGGGTGCGCGACAGATCGGAATTTCAGATATGTACAATTTAAAATCGTGTAAGTACGGTCAGCGTGCGGGCTGGGGCGGCGTTGGAAGTGCTCGCTCCCGCTAGACTGACGCCTGTCGGTTTGTTTTCTTTGCTTTTTTGCGGATTCTATTTTCATTTGATTGCATTTGAATTTCCGCCGCCAATATCCGCTAACTAAACACGATTAATGCGGAGCGGAGATGGACAGCCGGGCGGAGCGGGGCCGTGATGCTGTCGGTTTTTTGTCGTTTTATATTAGAAGCCAGCTAATTTATTGCAAACTGCGCTACGGGACTCCTCTTACAACGTTGAAGGTGCTACGAGAATACAGAATACGAAATGTGTTCGTACCTACATATTTATTTACTTATTTCAGATATTGTTTAGTACTTCGGCAAAAAAAATAGTCTGGTAATTATTTTGTATTTGTCATCAATGAATATTAGTATCATAAACAAGGGACCTTATATTATTTTTCTAATTTTTCAGCTTCTTTTAAACCTTTGGCAGACATAGCAGCTGTCCGCGACGCATTAAGAAGTTATAGGTACAGCATCTAAACACTTCCTTCTAGTGATACGTACCAGGGCCGCAGAAACAATGAATAGTAATGGCCCGGCTAGCCCCACGTCCGCGCGATACGCCGAAGCACAACAAACAGCATTTATAATGGGGACAAGTCGGCATGAGATCGATCACGGCCGTTATTGGCAAACTTCTCCGCGACACGGTCCTTGATTAAAAGTATGCAAATTTTATTACATCCTGCGGGGGACTCGCACTCCGGCGTTTACGTACACTTTGTCAAATTCTATTATAATGGTACTTCCAGTCAATTTTCATACGCCGAACTTGATAATGGAATTAATATTGAGAATCCAGCGAAGTATTTATTGCTAGGGTGCGCAACTGTCATATACTGTTGTGGCATGTAACATATCTATGACAGTGTGTGGTGAGCATACTTTGTCTTGATTTTATCCTTTTATCAAAACGCTTTGTGGTGAATTAATCTCCGATCGATATAGCTTTTCAGAAACACATATATTTTAATCAACGCACATATGAAAATGCTGGTGATCGAGGTATTTTAAATTACCTTAACCCGTGCAATCTTTAGGCACAACACAGGTCGATCGATGCGGAGTCGTTTTTGCAATAAATAATTCGTAGAGCTACGTGTACTAGAGTGGGGTTTTGTTTATGTCAAAT
Source organism: Adoxophyes honmai (assembly GCA_005406045.1). NCBI lineage: Eukaryota > Metazoa > Arthropoda > Insecta > Lepidoptera > Tortricidae > Adoxophyes > Adoxophyes honmai. Next base: position 65,402 of record BHDV01015233.1, read on the forward strand.
TGTAATTTATTGGTTACTCGGCTCGACTTGGATATTACGGCGGGAGGCCGCCCCCTCCCCGGCCCGTTCGATGAAAATTTTATATCGCCGTGTCGTCGTTACGTCATTCTGTTTTTTTTCCATGACCAGCTAAAGCGATCTTTTGATTAAATTAAGGGGATGAACAGGGTATTTTTATACTGATTGATAGGTTGACACAGCGTTTCGAGGAACATTGCCGGAATTTATATTAGGTGCAGCGATTGGTAGTATATTTAATCGTATAATTTATACAGTTAATAAAAATTAGCTGGAGGCTATCAATCAGCCGCCGCCCCATAACCAGCTTTGTCACGTTGTTGATTGAATTTGTATCAGTACATCACGTGCTTAACGTTTAATCAGGTACGGTTGTGTTGATAATAAGTAAGCGATGCCCACGTGTTCGCTTGCACTGATGAAGTTTACAGGTTTGTACTAATTGTGTGCGTAACTTTTTTTTATACTCCTTCATAAGTTTTTCTACCAAGTATTCAAAAACAACAAATTTGGTAAAGTTGTAACCAACGGAAATTGGGGCTCTTGTCATATACTTTTAACTCAACCAACATTCTGGTCAGATCATATAGTGTTACCTGTAACTTTAATACAATGTTAGCACCCTAAAATCCGCACCTGTAAGAACCAGTTGACAATAGCTAAAAAAAATATTGAGGCAATATTTATACTTAACAATATTGCCTCAAAAGAAACGTGTCGAGGCAAATACGATGGGTCAGTGAAGTGAATGCCATCTGCCTTTATGCTTGTAATTTAAGTAAGCAATATAATAGACGGCCGGCAGCATTGATACCCAAATATTTGACCCGGGGTGGCGACCCCGACACCCCTGCTTTGTAGCGAGTGTAAAAATGCATCCCTAACGCTCTACCCTAATCATTGCAAATCTGCCGCCAATTTTATGCAGCGATAAATCGTTGGATGCGTGGAGATGAGATCAAACGTTCTTTTGTATAATTAATTCCTCTGTCTTTTTTGTTACTGAACTATTAATTTTGTATTGTTGAAAAGAAGAGGTAAGATGTAATGCCCATGATGATGATGAAAACATTGCGAATCTGAAACAAAAAAGATAGTTGTTAGCCTAAAAAATAAAGCCAGTGACAAAAAAAAAAACAGTACAGTATCGTTCGAACAGTCGCTCATATTAAACAATACCAATAATTCTATTTTTCCGTGTGGTGTCGGGATAGAATAACACCACTCCATTTCATCCGTGGATGTCGTAAGAGGCGACTTAGGAAATAAGTTTAGGTATGTTTTCGGCGACAGGCTAGCAACCTGTCACTATTCTACCTCTTCCATCTTTGCAAACCTAAACTATGCTAGAAGTGGCTGCAAAGCGTGGTATAGTCTTAATCATGGTTTTGTCTATGTCACGTTTCGTGTGCTCTGCCTACCCCATTTGGGAACACAGGCGTGATTGTATGTATGGATAATTAAGAGAATTCACGTTCCATCCGCGGCAAAGTCCATGAAGTCGGAGTCGCGGGCAACATCTAGTTTACAAGTGAACTGTCACTGTCATAGGTAGTACATTCCAGAACAATTATAGAAGAGCAGTTATCTTTGCTATATTGATAAAACATCCTTTTTTTATTTTGTATTTTTCTTCATATTAACTACTGGCTGTGCCCGCGACTCCGTCCGCGTGGAATAGTGACTAATTTCTCCCGTTTTTTTCACATTTTCCAATTTTTCTTCGGTCCTATTAGACGCAGCGTGATGTTATATAGCCTAAAGCCTTCCTCGATAAATGATCTATCCAACGCAAAAAGAGTTTTTCAATTCGAACCAGAAGTTCCTGAGATTAGTGCGTTCAAACAAACAAACAAACAAACTCTTCAGCTTTATAATATTAGTATAGATAGGTATAAGAGTTGTGACATAGTATCATTTGGTACCGAGGACTTTCAATACAAAAAAAGTCAAAACAAAATCAGAAATAAGCAAAACTGCTCGTATTTATGCTTAGTATACTCGCAGGTGTCATGGAAAACTGTCTCAGAGAAGTTAGCGAAGCGTTGTCGTCGAACTACGTCGGAATTTGTCGACTTAAACCAATTTCACTTTAACTCCTCTAACAAACAACTTATAATAGAGTAACTTTGCAGATTACGTAATCTATTTTTGGGCAAATAACACCTGGAACTAGAGGTAGGAATTTGGGGAGAGAAAGTTACGTGCGATTTTCTGCATGATGGAGTGTACTAAATGTAGATTTATACATGTTGATTCTCATTTAGTTACGTCATTATCGTTTAGATTTTAATACCCAGTAATACACAATTATTACTAGATAATTATGTCCCGTGTGGTGTCGGGATTAGAAAAACACCTCTCCATTTCTTCCGTGGATGTCGTAAGAGGCGACTAAGGACATAGGTTAAGGTATATTTTAGGCGACTGGCTAGCAACCTGTCACTATTGTACCTGCCATCTCCAAACCTAAAAAATAGAATGCTAGAAGTGACTACACAACGTGAAATAGTCGTAGATATAACGTAGATATAATTTTCGATGAACTGTTATGTTTACAAATCTTCGTTCGATTATTTTATGTCGATGTATCATTTAATCGATATCATATTAATTGAGTTCGCCGGCAGTTAGCCAGGCAGATGGAAATCAAACTTATCACACTATAAGTGTACCCTTCCGGGTTGAAACAATACCTTGATAAAAATAAATCCTAAGAAAATAGATACAGTTTTAGAATAGTTTCAATTCAAGATTTAAGCTTAATTCTGATTACAAAGTCTTAAAAAATAAAAGTGCTGAAAGTGAGTTTAAAAAAATAATTTGACAGCCGTTGGTGTGAAACTGCGAAGTGACCCGTAGGTCAGAGTTCCAGCTGATAAGCGGTAAATTGCTTTTCTTTCCATTTCTTAAACAACCTCCCCGCGTGCGCGGACGCCCGCGCGGGGCTCCACTGCGGGCCGGGGACTCCACGGCGACACCGTGATCACAGATTACTAAATAGTTACTACGTAACAGATACTTCACTCAGCAGAAAATTTCCAATACCTACTGCTATAATAGCCTACTCCGTCGCGGGAGCAACCACTAAACTGCAACTGCATGCTAAAATGTGCCTAATTGCTCAAGCGTATAGTTGTAATTGCTTCGCATCGCGCGATCCCGTTGCAATCGCAGGGCTGCCTCATCGATGAAATTATATTAACATAACTTTTTGTGTCTGTTATTGAGAACTGTGAATATAATCTGACTTATATGTGGCAGTTTAAAATTGTATCGTTTATAAAATACATCTTTTTATAAATTGGTGCTGACTGTACAATAGTTACATCTAGATGAAACATAATTATAGACGTCATTGTGTAGGTAAAATAAAAAAATCTTTAAGTCTCCTTTTGCTTGATTTGCACCCATCTACCGCACACATATGGCACCACACGGCATTGTAGGTACGCGTACGAAAGAATCGAACTATTAAAATTTATCAGCGTGCGTGCGCTTCGCTTGCGAACACCGCACCGAATTTGGTCCGCCGGCGGACCGTGACCGCTCGGCCGGGCGGTAGGTAACTATAGCGCGCAAGTACATGGAGTGACGGAGGCCTGCCGTGATCTTTACGGCACCTAAAACAAAAGTTTAATTAACTCCCCGTCCCTTAAAAGAAAGTCGCATTATGATCTAATTATTGTACAGACAATAAAAATACGCAAACGAGTGTATTATACAATTAGACACTTCTCCCCTGATCGTTAAAAGGGAAATTTAAATGGAATTTTTATGTCCAGCAATTAAGGATAACGTCGGCGTACTAGACATTTTTGTAATTACAAAAATAAGATTCTTGAAATGTAGCGTGAAAAAGAATTAGGGCGAATTTAGTGGAAAATACTTTGGATGCTAAGGAAATGTTGAATACAAAAACAAAGTATTTTGCTGAGAATTCCTGGAATATGGTAGGAATTTACCAGCCGACGTAAGTTAATTTTCGGTTCAAATTTTTTAGTTTACTAAACGTCACTTCTTTGTACTTCGCCATTTCATTTGTAACTTATATGGTTTTTTTTTTTTGTATTTCGTGTTCTTTCCTTTTGTACAAAGCGTTTAGGTACTTACTTACTTAACTCTTTTAGTATCTTTAAGTTAAACTGATTTCACACAACACTGCATCTGATGTTTGTACCTTAGAACCTACCCTCGCTCATAAAAGATGTATGCGCTTTGATTCCGCACAACCTACGTTTGGCGGGCACCAGACAGCAGGCAGGCGGGCCGGCGCAGCGGCGAGTGTGTCGAGCTGGTGTGTGAAGACGGAGAACGGTTAAGAAGCCCTAGGGAGCCGCGGATTTATCGCCGCGGCCGCCGCCCGCGCCTCTCGCCTCGCTGATTTATACCGCGCAATCTCACAAAACTTACTTCACATTTAAATTTTCAAACTGTCTAAGCTACTCTTAACGTCGACCATGTTATCTCGTTCGATCGACTATAAATTTTATGAGTTTCCACGCCTGACGCTTCCTATGTTTTAATAATAGCCGTTATTCTGCTAGTGCCTATTGTTTTTGAGATAAATATTTGATTTTACGTCTTACGAATCGCCCAAAACTTGAAAAAGGAAAGAAGCAATATGTAGATTATTTTTCTATTACAAACTTTAATTTTGACTTAAATCCAAAGTAAATGTGCATTGTATTTGTCATTATAATAAATCTTTTGCTTATTTGAATATAAACAATTTACACCAATACCTAACTACATTGCCTCTGTATTCTCTAAGGGCCGGCGCTGACTGCCGGCATGGCACGGCGTGGCAAAGGATTTTGTTACTGATCTGAGAAATGCCGCGGCATGCCACGGCGTGCCGAAGCATTTCACGGGTTATATTTTTGGATGCTGCGGCACGATTTGCCGTGCCGTCCTCTGCCATGCCGGCAGTGAGCGCCGGCCCTAATGGGGTAGGCAGAGCACACAAAACGTTACACATTCAAAACCATGACTAACTCACGCTTCACAGCCACATAATTAGCATAATATGAGGTTTAAAGACAGATGAAAGATGTACCATAATAGTGACTGCTAGACCTCACCTAAAGCATACCTAAACCTATTTTCTTAGTCACTTCTTAGGACATTCACAGAAGAAATGGAGAGGTGTTATTCTAAACCCTCAAATTAGGTAAAGCCTGTACTTTGCCTACTAGACAACGGACAGAAATGATTTGTTTTGATAAATACATACTTATATTACATTTAGAACACCCAATACTCGAGAACAAACATTCGTGTTCATCACCCAAATATCTGGGAATCGAACCCAAGATCAAGCTTCATAGTTAGGGTCTACATATAACCACTTATTGTCGTCATAAGTATATTGAGTTACTTACGGTTGATTAAACCAAAAGTTTTTTTTTATCACGGAATAAGTCTCTCGTACCCACTCTTCTCAAATTACAAATTAAAAAAAATTGTGATTTCTTCTAAGACTAGATTTTATTCTCGTCTGGCTGAATGGGACCCTAGCGGTATTATCGAGTAACGAACGGTTACTCCGCTGGGATTCCCAAAATGAGCAAATCCCCGGCGCCTGTTATGAATATGTAATCTAAATTAGGAATTCTCCGAGTGTGAGGCCGATGTTTGTCGCCACAACTGGCTCGAACAAACATTCGCCACGGTACCACGGCACGGCGCGGCGCGGCGCGGCCCCGCGCGCGAGCCGCCGCGCGGCAGCGACAGCTCAGATTAAACCTTCGCGACGATCTTGGTACAGAGTCCGACGGCGCAACCCCTCTCATAATTTAGTTTGAAACTTTTTAATTAGCTTTATATTTGTGTTTGCAGATTGAGACTTCTCTCAGTTTGTCATTCGGGTGGCAGCGGTTGAAAAGTTATATTATTAATAATGCTGTCTTTTGAAGGGTGTAATGTTACTTTTATAGAAGTTACAAGGTTGTTTTATTATTTAATCCGGGCATCCACTCCAACGAATTCGTATTAAAATTTACTGTTTCGACGACATCTGTCTCAATCCATAAAGAGATGAACGTGATCCTTCAAAGAAGAAGACTTTTTAATAATTGGTACCCGACACTTCTACTTACCTATTTTCAACCATTTTTAAAGTATTTTTTTATGATGTTTTGATCATGTTATTTAAAGAGAAATTAGTGTGCAATTTATTAGTTAAATAATGAATTGAAAAACAGATTTTGCACAACTAACACCACATTTTATATCTACGCATATGTAGTATATTATTTAGTTAAATCTTATTGTACCTCTTTCAGTTTTGTTTAATTGAAATATGAAATTATACTAAAAGTTGCTAAGACTACTACCTAGGTTCGTAACGTTTCGTATGCTCTACCGACTGCATTAGGGAACACTGGCTCGATTTAAATGTATGTAACGTATGAGTTTAAACATTAAATTAAAACAATTTTTTTCAAGAGAACCTGAGGTAGTTAGTGTAAATTTATACACTACATTTGAATAGCGCTGAAATTATTAATATTAAATGTTAACCTTTTGAGTATGGAAAAACAAAAGGACACTATAGAAACTAGTCGATAGACTTTCGCGAAAGCTCTCGCAAAAGTACTTCAAAGTATTCGTTCTCCTCCGTTGACAATCGAGTGTGGTTCGTAGTTGAGTATACATGACTTGAATTCCGGCAGAGCCCGTGAACTAAATAATACCAACAAGTAGGACTACCTGCTGTTTGTCACACGCAACTAAATGTGATTTAAGACGGCCAACACAAATATTGGAATGCGTCTTCTTGGTCTGGTTGGTCCAATTAGACTAGGCTCGGACTATCAAACTGAATAGTAATGAGCGCTAGTTGGATTTACGCAGCGCTGAATAAATAGGTGTTTCTAATTGTAAGTTTTGGGCGCGCGGGGAGCTGCTTAATTACATATTGACCACCATTTTGGTGTCGCTGCTTGTTAACTTCCAGGAGTTCATCATGTGGTAGGTTTGATGAACCATTGTTATAAAAGGTACGATCTGGTAAAATTATCAACTGCCTGAATAATATGTCAATCACGGCGAGAGAAACTTGCGGTCGGTTGTGTGATGTGTTTATTTTTCAGGAGAGTTGCCCAATTAGATGTTTTACATTTTACTTTTAATATACCTACCTAGTCTAAATATAAGATTATAGGATTAGGTATTCGGTCGGGCCGGAAAGAATAGTCACTCGCACGTTGGAAACGCTTATATTGACTAAACAAATCACTTGGTTGAAACAATGAAATTAAGACTATGAAAGAACACAACAATGAGACACCATGTGGCGAGTTACGAGCGGATTCGCGGACGTGAGCTGACTGGCGTCGCGGGCGGCGCGGGAGCGCGGCGTGCGGCGGCGGTGCGAGAGAGTACGGACGAGCCGGAGTGAAAGAGACGGCTAACGGCTAGAAAGCGCGCGTTGTTTTTGGCGCGCGAATCTTCCTACAAGATAAGATATAAGTGTAGTAGACAGAAAAAAATGTTAAAAATAACCATAATTCAACTTATACATCTTACACTTGTTATTTGTAGTAAATTATATTTTTTACATTATTTTTAATTACTAGCTCAATTAGGCAAATCAAAAAATAAAGTAAATAAATATCGAAATGATCATCTGTGTAAAGCATAAGGTGATATTTTTTGCATGAAAGACGTGGATACAACATTGTTAACTGGTTAGAACAAACAGTGACAGTTGTGTGTAAATGATTTGGGGTTGTTAGTCGCGGGTATCAGTCGCAGGCGCACGGACGCGCACTGTTTGCACACGCGCAGCGGACGCTACCCTACACCGACGGGTCTTGTATGTATACCATTTAAGGATGGACATTTATCTCGACCACATTAAGAACTTACCTAAGAAACCGCGGTATAACTTGGTAATTTTGACTAATAGTAAAAATGATACAATATAGTAACACGAAAAATAAAATTACAACATTGCGCGCAGCCGCTGACACAAGACAGCATATTATTTCATAGAAATACAGATACCAATAGTGTCCCTGCTGCTGTTGTGTGCGATCGAGATTGAAATAATACTTAAAGAAGTACGATATCGGGGATTGCATTAAGCACCCACATAGCAATAATACTCGGCACGAGCAAGTATTGGATGAAATTAATCGAAGTTCGGATTACGGCAGCCACGGGGCTTTAATCTGCTCCGACGGTATCAGGGCGCGGACTTGTTATCTGTTTAATGTCTGGTAAACAACGGGATCAAGGGATAAGGAGCGTCCTTTCATACGGAGCTGGCCCTGCGGCGCGGATTAGTGCGCCTTCCGTCCGCGCAGATTGCTTCATGCCCTAAGTATTAGTCTGGCTGTTCCTTTTCAAAGGTATTTTGAGGCCAGTTCTGTTCTGCCCGTAACAAACCCACGATTAAGTCCTGAGATATGTCACAGTCTATTAGCAATCACAAGACGTGACACACTCCTTACTTCACAAGATACAAGTCAATCAGAAGACTACCTACGCCGAGTGTCAAATTGAATTTTACTTAACAGTTAGTGGCTTGTAATTGTCCGCAGAATAACAATGCGGGCACGCACCCGCTCCGTCAGCGCCGACTTAAGACTCCATGCAAATTCAATTTCGTGCTCAAGCAATCCCACACGTAAGGCCAACCGAACATATTATTGCTGGATTTATCTTTATTGCAGCCGTAGAACACTCGAACTAACTTCGACTGTCGAACTTGCGCCATTAGTGAAGACACCGAGATACAGGATTGTTTTGGTAGGGGCGGAGTTGTAAGTCTTATAGCTTTTAGTACCGCCGTAGGGCTGGATTGCTTAATCTAAGGTAATACTTTTAGAGTTATTGTCCGAAATACCTATTTAGCTGGCGCGGCTCCGCATCGCGATTGATTGCCGCAGTCGCCATTCTAATGACTCGAACTACTCTCGGCCGATGTCTGACCGTTTGTACGGTTTGGATGCAATCCGTTAGAACCATTCAAGATGAGTAACTGTCTACCTAGCTCGGGTTATGCCGAGCCATTGATGCCGCCCGAGCTTTCAATCGACTTCCTACTTATTAACTGATGTTTGTACAAAAAGCTGCATGTTTACAACGATGATATTGTCAACGTGGAATTCAATTTAGAATAAAATGGTCCGACAAAAAGTTCACGAGCCAGTGCGTCTGTGGAGTGCTCCTCTGTTATGACATAATGCGCGCAATACCAACCATAATGCCGGCCGCGCAAAAAGACGTCGCCGCCGGCCGTTTACCGGCTCGACGTCACGGGCTAATCCACCCGTAAAATGTCCCAAATCGGTACAAAAAAGCAGCCGACAAAAGTGTTGTTGTATAAACGTAAAATGAAATTTAATAAACATCGAACAATGGGGTTGGAGATGTTTTTGGGTGATCGAGATAGTGAATGGGAGATAAGCTCGCAAAAGGTTCGCAGGCTGCGCGCATGTTTGATGTCACCTCTCGTCGGCCGAGCGTGAACGCTGCAAGAGCAAAATTGCACGAACGCTAGTGGCATCTGCTAATGCGCGCTGCACAAATAGATACTTTTAATTTCGCAGATGGAATGCCATTGAACAATGCTCCCTGCTCAAAACTGCCATTTATCAAAGTAACTGTTACTTTTGTCCATGCCTGACTACAGATAATTCGATACAACTACAAACAAGGTAAACCCTCACTATCAGTAGGTACAATAATTAAATCCTTGAAAATCGCGCAATCATCCCAGAAGTGTATTAGGAGATAAGTATCAAACGTTTCTATTTAACTTCTCTCCGGGGCGGAAATTCCCGGAGCGCCATATTGAAATGTTTATAATTAAATTACATAAAGACGAAGAAAATTAATTTCACTGTGCGAAGTGGCGAGCGCTGGGTTCCCGCGTCGCACAAAAGCGCGCTCAAAGGCGGCGCTGCCGTCGCTCGGCGAATTTAATTTCCAAGATGTTTTTGGAAATTACCGAGGAGTTGAATAATCACGTTATAACTTAACGGTATTAAATTTTATACGTTAAAGTGTTAATATTTCATTTTCAAGTTAAATTTAATTAATTCCAAAGTTGGAGTACATCGGGTTGAACGAGTATTTGGATCAGGGACAAGTCTTGTGATATCTTTTGGAGTATAGGTAGGTGCATCGCCTGATGATGTTAGTTAACAATATTGAATAAGAAGATTTATTTGAGTGATACCTCTTCATTTCTGACGTGGGTGTCATATGGGATGACTAAGGCAATAGGATCAGGTTGGTATGATTTATGCGACAGGCTAGCTACCTGTCACTAAACCTTTTTAACTATTTCGAAACCTAAGATTGTGCTAAACGTATGTTTAGTTTTATGTATGTTTCATTTTGTGTGCTGTGTCTACCCTATATGAGAAATACAGGCGTGATGTTCATTAATGGTTGTTTGCATTTTCTTATTAATTAATTTCAGTGTAATATCTACTAAAAGCCGCCTTAGCCGATCCGTCCATAACTATTTCATCTCCGGCGTGCCGCGGTCCTCGTTTTCCGGTGGCGAGCAATTGTTTTCATTGTCCAGTTCCCCAAACTACTGGACGTTATTGTTTGTTGTTTCTACAAAGTAAATTGCTTTTCCGAGGAACATATCGATTTGTAAAATAAACATTGTTTTACTGCGATATTACAAAGAAATACCTTCTGTTAGTATTATTACTACTTTATTTGCGAGTCTTATTTACATCGTTTGTCAAGAAATCAACCGATCGTTCATTTTATCCATCAATAAGTTCATTTCTAACTTTCGTAATTACATAAAATCTGGCAACTTTAGACTATGATTGCTGTTTAATGTTTATTAAATCCAAAATTTAGGTACTAAAGGTGGCTACTGAGCGTGAAGTGGTTACAGTTTTACCTATATAACGTTCCATGAACTCTCCTTACCCCATTCGGGAACATAGGCGTGATTTATACCTTAGTATCTATGTGTGTATGAGTTAATCATTTTAGAGTATTAAAAATTGTATGCATTTAAATGGCATTGTGAAGTAAAGTTGCCCAGAAAAGTATTTTTTAATATCCAATTGAACAGCCGTGATATCTCAGGAATTATTCGCACTTCCGGCACCCACTGCGACGCAGGTCTAAGCCAAGCGCCGCGACGAAACAAATTGATGTACCCAAATAATTATTAATGCCTCATGAAATTTAATTGGAAAAGTTGAATTTGTATCCGCTCACGGCGTAGGTGAGCGATTCGAGCGAGCGCCTGCGACTGTTTACGAGATAATTAATCTCAAAGTATTTACGGCTTTAATCGAGGCACTCTGCCCTGATGGGGAGCGAATAACTCTCGTATGTAATAACGTCGACTGCTGTGTCAATATGCGCGGTTTAGGCGGCGTGTAGCGTTTTGTAACTTTATTAGAGTGGGAGGTAAAACTGGCGTCGGTTCGCGAAAAACGTGCTCGGCTGGCAGACTCGTGTAGTTTGGTTTGACTCTGTCCCACCAATTCTGAAAATGAAGAAGATAGTTTTGTATTCATTCTCAGATATCTAAAACATTCGTTCAACCTTCAAGTCAAATTAATTACGTAATGTAAAAGTTTATTTTCCAAGCGCTCAATAGTAATATTACGACATGATTAACAACACATTAAAAATAAACAAATTATAAAGATATCCTAATACCGACAGTAAACAAAAACTGTGGATTATGTTTTTTCTTCGCTTAGATATACTTACGTTCGTTTTCAAGTAAAATTCAGACTACTTTGTACACCAACAACGATAAAGTAGAAATAATACTACGATTTCACTAAACAACAATAACAGTAAGTCGGTTTGATGTTTTTAAACCTTTTCTTGCTAACTTTCCAGCTAATACGAGATTAGAAGGAAATTTAGTTCATCTACCCAACAACAGATGGCGCTGTAAGTATGTTTCGTTGAAGCAAGTTGCCTAATAGTTCCTATGTCCGCCACGATTTAGCAGCGCCATATTTTTGAGATCTGTCCCTTTTTCACCAGTGAATATTAATTTCAAAAGGAAAATTATACCTGGTTTGATACAGTACTGTACAAGTACACGTAATTATCTCGGTCGTTCATCGGGGTGGTTCCGTCGGCGTGGCATAGCGCATGGGCCGTTTAAGCTAATTAACAATAGATCGAATCCGACTGCAGCAACAATGAAAAACGAAGAATAAATGTCAATTTCACAAACGACGAGGAGGGTTCGGCTTTAAATCGAATTCCGTTTAATAATAGTGCCGCGTTAGAGTTGAATGCACTCTTGATAGTGCGATAGTTTATTTATTGTATCCAAGACATTGTAGATAGCTTTCGTTTAATAGTTTACATTGTTTCTACGGCGCCAGTATGTGGTTTCTGGTTAGCATTTCTCATGAACATTGAGTTTAAAGATAGTTACAACCAAACACGTGTTTTTGAGTTATATTTTTAAAAAGAATCTTCGAAGCATCGTTTAAAATAGCAGAATTGTTGCATACTTCTCTACCATTGGAAAAGCGTCAGAATATTTCAAAGTAGCAGAAAAATCAAGTATCAACCAAAAAAATACCAAAAGCGAGACTTAATTGAAAAAGAGGAGTTCCAGGAGTATCCAGCTCTCCCGCACCTGAAAGATTCGAGCTTTAATGATTATCGCAATCTCTATCGAGTGAAAAACTGCCCGACGGCTGTCTCCCATTTTTAAAGCTTCTGGCCACAAAATAAACCCTGGCTATTTAGCTCCGGAACAGTTGGATGAGGGCCCTTGGCCGATTAAGATCTGCTCAGTGAATTCGTTCATTTAAAGCACAAAATGAGCCGGAATAGGCGAGATGCGGAAAAAAGCGACGCCTACGACACGTGGCCATTTGCCGTCTTAACCGCCTTTGAGCTCTAAAGGCAGGTTTTTGAGTTGCAATGATGTTGGCTACTTTTGGTGAATGCATGTGATATATTTAAGTCTAATTGCGCTGAGCTTTTATTTGTAATGTAATATAACAGGATGCCTGTAATCCCAAATGGGGTAGGTAGAACATATAAAACATTACATGGTCAAAGACTTTACTACTTCAAGTTTCGCAGCCACTTCTAGCATGAATTTAGATTATAACACAGATGAAAGAGGTACCATTTCAATACCTATACAGTATTTTTTGGTTAACTTTGTTTGGAATTGCAACTTCGAACGTGTTATCTGATGGATAGATACAATTTTATGCTGACTTTTGATTAGTAACAAGAGGCCGTGGAAAGTACTGATTAGGTACCTATACAGTTCATATAATGTAAACCATGTAACAGTTGCACATAGCCATGTCGCAGGACACAAGGGTCCAACGAAATCTTAAGTATCCATTAAATGTAATCTCAAACTCAACAAAGACTAAGTACTGAAATTGCGCGCCAGCTCAGACGTATTAAGATAAAGTAACATTAAAGTTAACAGGGTCTAGTACAAGGAGAATAATTATCAGGGTCCGGAGGGTGTCTGCCCGAGTATGAGGAACGGCGCCCGCTGACCGCTGCCCCCCGTCGCTAGGCAACGCGCTCGTCATCATAACCAGATGGACCTCTGTGATAACCGCATGGACCATGCGTGTTTGTTCTAATTTGAACTAACTTAGACTGCTCATCAAGAACGCGATGTCATAGCACAATATAACGAATAATAGTCATAGGCGTTGTGCCTTCACAATGCCTATGCCATCACTAGTCACCTTTGACTAGCGGGGAAGGCAAGCGCTGAAGGCAAATGTTTGTCTTGACGTTTATTCCTATTCCTTCAAGTATTTTTCATACAAAATTATTTTTTACCCAATATTTAAGTGGCTTTTTAACTTTAGAAGCGAATTCGTCACTTGAAATTAACCAAGTAGATAGCTATACTATAGGTACGCAGTATTTTTGACTGGTGGTGATTTTACAATAATTTTATTAGCGACATTATGTTGTCACCTTCTATAAACTACGTGGATATTATTCACCATTATTCTATTACTTCGTGCGAAATTTCGTTGGAAAGTTTAAAAGCAAACACCACCTGTGTGAAAAATAACGTAATTTTTACGACATCGCTTAAAATGTTTGAGCCCACGCCAAGTAAGGGCTAAGGATACAATTATTTAATTTCACCTCACGAAATTTTAGAATTTGAAACGCAAATACATAAATCCAACCGGATAAAACCAACATTCTGGGTATAAGGTAATCCTTTCACTTGAGCGTTTAACCCTCCATTTAAAGTTAAAGCCGGCTGAATTTTTAATAAATTTCAAAGAGATGTCAATCGTGTGTTTTATTTTGCATAGGGCTTATCGTGCGGAGGGCTGCGGAGTAGATTTCGGTGTTCGTCATTTGTTTGTTGCGAGCGCCCTTGCGCGCCGCCCTGCACCTTATGCACTTATGCTTGACAGAATATCAAATGATATCTCGGTTGTGTACATTATTATTGCTAATGGTACGGGTGTCTATTGAAATGCAATATTAACGGTATCTCTTCGCTACGGAAACGCAAGCCTTCTTTCGCTCGAGTTCTGAGTAGTTAAATATAATTGTAGGTGAGGACTTAAACGTTCTACTTATACGATCTTGAATGCGTTGACAGGAAATAGTTAAACGTAAGTGTAACGTCAAGTATTAAAAACAGATTTCTATCAACTTGCTAAACAATTGGTGCCTTAAAAACATTACGTGTCGTATCAATATTTATTACTATTCTGTTTAATATAATTGACTTTATAATAGCTCACAAGGCTGCGACCATGCTCACAAACCCGATAAAACACAACACAAGGACTCGTATCATCGATTATCGACCGCTATTCAAAGGGCATCAGTCAGCTGCGACCTTAAAAAGGGTAATAGATGCATGCCTTGTCTGCTATTGTCTATGGCAGGGTAAACTTCCGTGAGACCCGAGACCAGGCTGATCCGTCGATCTGACAGCCCCGATTTGTATGCCAACCACCGTCCATTGGCCACCCTGATCGTTCTCACGACATCCTCGTTTTACCTAATTATTACTTTAAGTTTTTACTTGGTTTTAATGGTTCGAACGCGTAGTCATTCCGAATAGACAGAAAACGAATCCAATAAGCACCAACGGTACATTTGAAGTTGATTTTTAATTATTGTTTGGTTTATTCTAACTTAAATACCATCGAATATTGGGATTACGGACGATTTAACTTGAAAGACTTCTTCACAAGCAAGTCTGTCAGTGGTTAGGTTCTTTTAAGATAAAGTTTTTCAGATAAGTCATTGTTTTAAAGAATGCAAAAATAGAAAAGATCAAGTGGGTACTTAACTTGTTATGCATCTTGACTGCAATCGTCTCTTTAGATTTTTTAAGGAATGCAGCCTTAATGTTCTAGAAGAAAGTGATAGATAGCCGCGATTAAGTCATATAAGGAAAATAGTCTGAGCCAGCCGTGTCAGGTCATTATCGCTATCATCACCTATCGGGGCGCAATTCCCAACTCGCTATCGGCAGCGCTCCGTGTCGACACGTAAGACGGCTCCTTTTGAAGAGTCCACCGAAAAAATCCGTCTGATAAAATTCCGCACATGAATGAACAAAAATTGTATTGACCGAGCCAGACGCGCACGCGAGTCGACAAGGAGCGGGCACGCTTCACCACCTACCTATTCAGGATGTGTCGATTATGGTATATGGTATGGATCTAATGATCGTATCCCGTTTTGGAGCTACTTTGAAGTGCGGGTTTTTGCGGGGGTTCTTGCGCCCGCGCCGCGGACGGTCCGCGAACGGGACGTGATATAACGGCGACAACGGGTAATTAATGTTCCTTTAATTTATACAAGGTGAAATATAAGTTTTACTTGTCTGCTTATACAGCCTTTTCATCATTCCCGGGTGGCAAAAACCACATTCTTTTTATTTAATTTCTACATTGGTACATCGTCAGTAATTTGCATAAATTAATAATCTACTTCTGTCCGCAACCCAATAAAAAAATTAAAGGTGCTGGCAGCATCAATAATTTTGAAACCAATTTCATTCATAAATATCTTTGGATTATTGTTGCCCGTAGATAGGCTGCAATTTCTACATCGCAACATCAATCATCTTGTCACCAATTATAATAATTGAGCCGATCAATTTAGCACGTTGGTCGACGTATCCAATACCGGGCACAAATATTTAGAACAAATATCGCACTTTACCTTCCAGTTTGCATAAAGATACTTAAATATCCAAGCCGCTTATGCAAGTATTAGTGCGATACATAAATGTATTGCGAGAATCACATTAGCGGCATAAAATCCTCCTTGCATTCGTTAACTGCGACTACGTAAGGCAAAATATGTGCACCGACTCGCTTTTGCTATGCGCTCCGTATGATTTTCAGAAATGGTCCGAGCTTATATGCAGTAAGGATACAATATTTTTATGCGCTACGTTTTTCCCTAGCGGCTGTTTTTACGGCCATTACCGTATCTAAAGTAGGAAAATCGCTCGAGATGCTACATTCTAATGATGGCTCGCAGCGAGCGCGTGCGCCGGTACTCGCTGCGTCGCCCAGGGCTGCCCCTCAGCAATTTGTTCAAATTAAATTGAGGGACCTATTGATGCATTTCTTACTGTGTGTTTTTGTTTAAGTTTTTCAGATCGATAGAAAATCCGACATTCTCTCAGATTCTGTTGGAAAGAAGGACAATATTAGTTGCCTACTGTAGATCTTGATTACTTTACTCTGCTGCGGCACGACGTTTAGAGATGAAAAATAATGTGATTTACCTCAAAAATATGCCAGTAAATGTTGCTTCTGTACGTAATGCACTTTCAATGGTTATGTAGTAAATTATGCCATTAAAAAAAGTTCATGCATTTCTTAAATAATATACGATATTTTTTAGGAAGAGAATTACAGAATTACAAGCTACCAAAACTAGGACTATGTATGTACAAGGACAAATATATGTTCTAAAATTTGTTGTGCTCTAAATTATATGTCGCTTTTTTACTTTTTATATTTTATGCAGCGAGATGACCCTAAAACCAGTGCCACTCCTCAGATACATAAACGACACGTACATAGTACAAATGATGGTATGTCCCGGTGTCAATCAATATTAATGCAACATGGTGACCATAATCTACGCCTTCGGTAGATCATTACGACTCGTTTTGGCGAGGTGTGACTGAACTCGCGTATTCCTGTTGCATCATGATAATTCTAGTAAATAAAAAAAACTTATAATGCAGCCACAAATTCAGATGAACTTCGTTCTTTTAATATTGTGTAGGTACTAAGTAGGTACAAAGATAACAGTTTCGTCAAAGATTTCATCAGAATATCGTTAATCAAAAGAAGATTGTCCATGAATAAAAAATAAACTCCTTCAGTTCATAAAGTCGCAAACTGTACTAGGAGGTAACATCACAGAATAAATACTGCAACACAACCAACACAGGTATGCAAGTCGTAGAAGCGTTGGCGTGCTAATTTGAAAAAGTCGACTAGTGTTTGCGATGGCATCTTCACGGCTTGCAATACCGAACAAATGTGTCGCTCGGGCGTAATTACGGCGGGCGGCGCGGGCGCAGCGTCACGCCGCCGTCGGCGCCGGCGCATCGCGCGCACATCACGCTCTGGACTTATGCTAATGGCCCCGCGCAGCGTAAATTGGAGTGGCGCTCGCTGCAAAACAAAATGCGTCCGCCTCTTTATCTTATTACTACACCACCGACTACCAACTATGAGACGACCCCAGCTAAAATAACCCCTATCCTAGCCGCGACATGGCATATTTTTATCCACCCCGCACCCGAGCAGTTCCGGTCAGTACTAAGCACACAGATTGGCAGTCTGAGTGAAATTCGAATACAAAAAGTAGCGCGGGAACGAACGTGGAACCGATTAAAGGGCTACATCACGATTTTGTATGCACTTT
This sequence comes from Adoxophyes honmai, assembly GCA_005406045.1. Classification (NCBI taxonomy): domain Eukaryota; kingdom Metazoa; phylum Arthropoda; class Insecta; order Lepidoptera; family Tortricidae; genus Adoxophyes; species Adoxophyes honmai. The sequence continues at coordinate 83,321 of BHDV01015233.1, forward strand.
GCACTCGGTCGATGCTACGTGGAAGAGGAAGGTAGTATAGTGACCATTTCAATAACATTTATTAACTTCCATTGGAAAATTATATATTTAAATTGATGAGGCAAATCTAATTCAGATTTTCAAGCTTTTACTTACAAAAAGGTAAACACGTAAGGTAAAGGCGCTTTTAGTAAATCTTCTCTGGTAAACTCATACAACGCTTAATTGTATAAAAAGCGTGTCGATGAGTAGGTAATAGGTATCGATTCCAAATGTATCTAGTTAATAAACTGTTAACACTAAGTAGTGGAACCAACCGACCGTTTTTTATGGCCAACGGAACCCATCACGCCTTAGTATCTCCGTGATTGAATATTCATCCGTGGATCAACAATAATAGATCCCATCAGTAGCCGGTATGTGGCATCACATTTCATATAATAAGAGTTCAATACATCGCCGTGAAATGTATCGATATAAAAACTCAACTGACTATAACTGCTAACGTGTGAATCGTATTAAAAAGATGTTTAGTCATTCGGCTTCATAAATAGGTGGCATTCGATTTGTCGTGATTAAATTTCGTCCATTAGGACACCGTTACAAGCGGAGACGTTAATAATCCGGCAAATAGAATTTCGGTGGCGATATCACTCGCTGTTATCTGCTTTGAGTCTATTATTATGCCGTCGTGAACTTTTTAGGACGTCGTAACGGCTTGTTATTGTGGTTATGTTACAATGAACTACTGTCATTTTTAATATGCAAAAAATATGAGCGCTGAAAGACCTGTTCCTCGACAGGTTTTTGCAATTTAAACGTGGTAGGCAAGGCGAAACAAAGAAAGTCTCGCCAGCACTGGTAATGGATTTTTGTTCACGTTCAACAAAGAAATATGTAAGTAAGTACAGTTCCGTTCAACTAAGTAATTTTGTTCAATTGTCTCGCAAAGTGGACTCCAGCAATAAACAATCGGTCATATTGAATGAACGGAAATGTCCGTCTGGAAATTAGCTCGGAAACAGGGGAAAACTTTTAAAAGAACGCCTTTATTATAGAGACGGTTTAAATTGAAAAGTACACAAATCAAGTGCGAATGTCTTGAAGCTTAGGGTTCGGTCTAACTTTTTAGCTTTCGAAAAAGGAGATGAAGAGCTTTTTTAATTATTTCCTATTGTGTGGTTTGAATTATTATTTTTTAAAACATTAATATAATGTGATGGTGGGTTTTGAATGCCAAGACTCTATTTCTTCTGTGAATGTCATAAGAGCAAACTTTACTTTAGAGGAGAGATGTAAAATCTTATAAAATACGGATAACTCACGTTATAAATCGAGTTTAGCTCGACATGTTTCGGACTAATTCGTAGCCCTTCATCTAGGAATTAGTCCGAAACATGTCGAGCTAAACTCGATTTATAACGTGAGTTATCCGTATTTTATAAGATGAGTGAGTCTCACGGTAGTTTAATGTTAAATGAGAGATGTAAAGTGGAAAAAAAAACAATTTTGATGATGATCAGGTATTAATTTATCACCGTGATAGTTAAGTGAACAAAAATTAGACTGTATAAATTAAATTAAGACCAATTAGAGTTTTTGTATCACTTAAGCTTTTTTCAATGGATCCTAAAACTGACAGTAAAAGTTGCCTGATAATGCGGTGCTCCAAAATGCCGAACAAAAGACTATCGCATAATGTATTTAACATGTTCTGGCAGACACCGTTTTTACTTCCACATTGTAACAAACCGCCTCATTAATCACTTCATACGTAAATACCAACGAGTCAAATTTTCTGCTCAATTACATTGCTAAAATTCGACCACTAAAATTTATCCCTAAAACCTGTCGACAACGACTGAACAACGACTCCAATCCAACTCTCGCGGAATCTGCGCACGCAAGAAATAAAACTCGGCAGGGAATTCTATTTCAAAACGCATTTTCCATACAAATACTTAATTTCGAAGTAAAGTACGACCATTATGCTGGCGGGTTCGCATTTAAATTATACCGGCGGATCGTTTATAGGCCATAACCGAATTTGGGAATTAGCTATAAAACAACATTTGATACGGGCAGCGGGTGCGGGTTGGCAATTTGAATTTGGCTCGAGCCTTCATTGGCTTGCATGGCGCGTGCGGCGCGTTATCTTCTGCCATATTGCCACCTCGCCTCGCTCCCGCGCACAGGTGCCTGGTGCCTGCCAATCATACCTCCCACCGAAGCCCTCCCAATACTCCTTAATAGGGTATTTTCTTTGTTCAGAATGTTTACGAATTGCTTCAACTGGGAGCGTGCTGTGAAATGTTAAAAGTTGCACCATTACATTAATTTTGAATAGGTGTTACATTCGTAATGACTGCAGAATTAGGTAAATACTAAGTAACAAACGTTATGAAGACGACTGGTACCTTACCTATTGTTATAGATTGTTGTATTTTATGCGTACAAACAATATAATTTCTACAAACTAAAATGCATAATTAAAACGGAGGTCTGAGTGGTAACATAAACTTAAATGACTTTTAGTCGCGAGTAGTCGGCAGCTGTGTATCCTTTAATGTAACGAATAAATAGTCGCGAATTATAGTTCTCTCTCTATTTAATACAGCAAATCTGTGTGTCGTGACTATGGGGATACTAAACGAGTACTGTCTAAGTGTGCTCGCGGAAGCTTGCACCTCCATACTTAGCAATTGCTGCTGAATTTTATCGGTTATATTAACGCCAATAGTCAAAACTTCACAATTAGGTCCTAGTTACATTAAACAAGGCTCAAACTTTACCAAATGGGGTAGGTAGGGAACATAAAACGTTGCCTAGTTAAAACCATGACTATTTCAGGTACATACATAATATACCTAGTAGTCACTTTGAGAATAATTTCGTATTGAAACATAGATAAAAAAGGTATTTTAGTGACAGTTTATAACTTGTCGCCTTAATCTATTTTCTTAGTCGCCTCTTACCACATCCATGGAAGAAATAGAAGGGTGTTATTCTAAACCCGACACCACACTGGCAGGGCCAATCCGTGGCCCTAGTCCCTTGGAAAGATTTGCCAAGCAGAAATACCATTGATGCAACAGAGTTTATTCAGGGGGTATTCAGAATTAGGACTTAGGGGGCTACGAGTATTATACGTATTTCTGCCTTTTATATTGCCTAGCAGCCCATATCGACAACAAATTGTCCTTATAAATGATTACAAACATGTCAAAAACGATTCATGCAGTTGCAGGAAAGTCTCCGAAGGAGAGATCTCTTTCCAGGCAGATGCCATGCCTGGGGACCGAAGTCTGCAGAGATAAAGATGGAAGTTGTATTTTTATGTGACTAATCTTCGAAACTTCGCTAATATGAATTAGATCAGTTTTTGACAGCTCTGCTGATAACGTAGGTGACTCGTCGATGGGTGGTGCTAGGGGTCGCGTCGGTGACGTATCATAAATAAATAAAAGAAATTAGGTAACGCTCATTTCGTAAGCGCTGCAAGCCTTTATAATGTACACGTCTTTCCGGACGTAGGACAGCTCCGGGCAATATTTTCGCGTCAGAGCCACGTTTTGCAACATAAACGAGTGACTAAACAATTACGTTAGAAGTGGGGCTTGTCATTCAAAGAAGCGTTGTTAAGTACACGCCAATGGGCACGGAGCCGTGCGAATGGCGAACCCTAGCATTAAGCCGAGCGCGCAATTCCGCAAATACGTAAAACAATAATGATAGTGGTCACTACGAATATTGTGCCTGTAATTTAAGCGGATCGTGCGGACGATACACACCCTGCGTCGTTCAGCCGCGAGATACCTTCTTTAACGGCGTAAACTTCATGCCACTTCTAGCATGATTTTATGTTGAAACATTGATGAAAGAGATATAATTCACAGGATAAAGTCACATGTTGCTAGCCTGTCGCCTAAAGTATACCTTAGTCGCCTCTTATGATCTCCATGGAAGAGATGAAAAGGTGTTATTACCTGACACCACACGTCAGTTTAAGACGAAAAAGTATATTTTTAGTGAGTGTCATTCACATTGTAGTCGGAAACATTTCTGTACTTAGTTCATTTCCTGTTTAACAAAAGTTTAACAATGGTTGAAATCGCACGCTGTTAGTTGGTCACTGATAGAAGCGCACAATAAGCTTAACCTATAGTATAAAATAGCCTATCGCAAATTTCACAACTTGCAGAATTATTTGAATGATACACAAAAGCAATTTATAAAAGGATTGATTTGATATGTTACTCTAAACGTTATTATTTCGCCTTCGTTTACATCTTGGTAAATTACAAAAATTGTACAAAACTCATTCCTCAGTTTGGGTTGATCTTATCAAATTGGAAGCAACGAACTAAGTAGTTGAAAATTGGTTATGTCGCTGGCAGTTAGCGGAACTCATTACAGAAGTCGTTTGTATAACACAGTTCCGCACTCAGGATGTCTAGCACATATTGCTATTTCACCTTTGTGGGTATTTGTGTCTCTTTTTCTCTAAGGGTGTTGGACAGGGATGCAAACAGCAAGTCGCCGCAACTTGTGCTCAGCGTGCAGGACTCGGCCGGTCTCCGCGCCAGCTAACCGAAAAAATAACCAACTACGAAATAAATTAATTTCTGGACACGCGATGGAACCGACTGTTATAAGTGAAATAACTCTGCTTTCACGATTACTTTGTGGTTTTATGTTCATTTTGATTACGCTCAAGCTATTTAGATCTCAATCGCGAAAATATGCCCAATTTTATTATTTATTTTCGACTCAATCAAATTAAACCCGCAAGGCATCTCGAAATGCCGTGTAAATGTATATTTAGTTGTTTCATTAAAACGGAGCGGCGCAACAACATTGTTTATTTATAGCTTTATTCTCTATTCTGTTGCTTCAATTATTTTCACAGGCACTTATTTCATTAAGAATAGTCTGCTAGTTTGAACTATAGAGGAAGATTTTCTCGTTTATTCGGTGGGACGAAAAAGGCAAGTTTAAAAGAGTTTAGTCTGTTACATCTTATGAATACTGTCTTATTAACATTATTTCAATCTATTGTAATCTTAATTCATGCGTGTAATGAAAATAGATAAATAAAATATTTTAAGTTTTAGTTACAGAATAAACAGAACTCAAAGGTGACTGACTGACATAGCGATCTATCAACGCACAACACAAACCACTGGACGGATCAGGCTGCAATTTGGCATGCAGGTAGATGTTATGACGTAAGCATCCGCTAAGAAAGGATTTTTGACTAATTCTACCCCCAAAAGGATGAAATAGGGGATGAAATTTTGTATGAAACTTTGTCAATTTAAAACCGATCGGGCTGAGACTTGGCATGCATCGAGCTACTATAAGGTAGGCATCTCCTAAGAAAGGATTTTGAAAAAAAAAACACTCCTAAGTGTATGAAATAGGAAATGAAAAAGGTATTAATAATAATACTTCTTCACGCTATCCATAAAAAGACTATCCTTAAAATAATTTCGGCCACTTTACTTTCTTATACTGATGAGACGAACGAATGAGGATAAGTTTAGTCACTTTACTAGTGAAAGACACTTTATATGAAGTTGTAACATCTTCCCTGATACTTAGACGCCCCCATTATTAGATATAATATCGAAATATTAGGCAATTTCTGAGCGCCCCGCTGCGATAAGTGAAGGCATCGCACCGGAAGTGGGCTCGTCCGGCGCCGTGCATCGCTTCCTCCGCCGCCCGGCTTCGCTTCCGTTTCCGCATCATGTCTCAATACTCGACAGAGCCCGCCCCTTGCGAAGCGACATTTTTCTAACTGAGCTTTGATATCGCAATTTATTTGCTTGTCAATTTCAGGAAGAGGCCACGCGACTTATGGCGCTAAGGCCGCTACTACGCAGTAAATCAAGCCGATGTCAATGTAAGATTATTAATAGATCAGTTACTGCAACGTTTCCTTGATAAAATGCCATTAGTATGATAAGTAGGTATCTCTGATGACTAGCGCTTAAAAGATATATGTTTTTAATATAAGTAATGCGACGTCATAACTGGTTAGAATTTAGCTGAGGTGCCTAATGTACATTTTAAATGCCTATGACACAGTTTAGTTCCTAGTTTCTAAAGTGTAATTAGATTTTTAAATATTACTCTACAAATCTAATTGAAGATAGCTTGAAGGCTTACGAACTAGAGAATCACACGGTAGTATAACTGATCATCATCGGCAAGACACGCAATACCAAACAGAGTTTAAAAGCGTTGACCTCTCAAATAGTTACTTATATTACTAAAAAATGTTTTAGGTACTTTATCTCACATACGTCGAGATCCACAATACAAATACAGTAGCTTTGCGGTAAAATTAGTCGATAAGAAGAATAACATAAATAAAATGACGCATTGCAACTAAGGTTAACCCAAACGCTCAAGCCTACGCAGCCCGCAGCCAAACCTCGGACAAACTCAATTCCATAATTACCAAAGTGAAGCGCGAAAACGTGATATATTTCAGTGAGTAGAGGAAATGACAGCCGATGATTAATTTGATGCACCGTACAGATAAGCTGCTCAGCCTGACTGCGACAAGATAGCGGCTGATTGTGCTAGGGTGTCCGGCAGAACATGTGGACAATCTTTCACGCTCATGTGTGCTCACCCTTTTATTGGGGGGTGGCGCGCGAGGTTAGTATGGATCGCTTAGACACAGACGGACACTTGACCTAGTTGAAGGGTTCTAAAAATAACTTTCTCGACTTTGTAGACTGGTGATTTTTTGGGTAGCCAATAATTGAAGATATAATTTAGACTCCCCACGCAGTACATCTTCTGCGTCGGTCTGTATGCCATTTACAGATTGTTTTAATTACACACAAAAAACAAATTAAACAAAAACTATGTATTTACCTAGGCAGTTTGTAAGGAGCTTTCTTACACGCCTTTTTTGAGTCTACCTGCCCGTCGGACAGACCATGAGTGCCAAGAAGAACGCGTCGAAAGAAAGTTGTCACAAAGTTGTTTTTGTGTAAACATTACTCGGTACAATAACAACTGCTGCATGCTTTATTATCATAATTTTGGTTTTACAAAACGGCAACTTATGATCATTGATCAATGTTAAACAGTATTGTACAGCAAAACCTGATGACTATTCTACTGACACGTTTTCAGAATGTCTGAATATTACGTTATGTTTGTCATGTCAATGTTTTGACTTAGCTTCATTCTCGCCAGGTCTCCTTCTGACCTAGTGAAAGCGGCGGAAGCATCGTGGGCACGAGTATTATTGACGTCTGCCAAACAACCGCGCATCACGCGAGCTCCGCCAGGCATTTGCTTCAAAAATAATACGTTAACTCGTACTTCTAAAGTGGAGTCCAAAATTAGGCGAACTAACTTGACAGTTCATTGTGCACTAAAGTTGCCACAGTTTGGCCAGTGCTGTTAATATCGATGTTTAAAATAAAAAGTCTTCTTATAAAATCGATGTTTAAAGTAAATAGTTTTGTTATCTTTATTATTGTGTTTGGAATTAAACTAATTATTTTACTAAGTAAATGAATAATAATGAAAATAGGTAGAAATTAAAAATACACTAACTTGAATCAATTTTGTTAGTAAAATCGTACATCCTTCAGATCATACGAGGGTCCCCTGGTGAAACCCGATAAGTAGCAAAAACCTAGTTTTGAGATATTCACGTTTGAAAGTTTACAAGGCCGTAACTCTGCATTAAATGCAGAAAATGTGTATCATAATAATTTTATAAATTAAGTAATTTAATCTAGATCAAGTATTTAGACTTTTTAGACTCCAAGTTCAAATACATTTCCTTAAAAAAAAATTTTTATGACCACGGGTACCGATTTATCGGGTTTTAGCATAAACAAAAAGAGGCATTTTATAACTTAACTCTTTAGTCATGAGGCAGAAAAATGACAAAAAACAGCCAAAATGGACATTTTAAAGGTTTTTTAAAGCGCGTTTATGTAATATAATATGTACTCTGCCTGCACTGCCTCTGGGAATACAGGCGTGAGGATATTTTGGTATTTCAAATAAAATTTTAAAATACCAAATTATTTTATGTTAAAGATAGTGACGTCTTCATCCGATTCCCGTGATTTATTACTGTTACATACTATTTAGTTTCGTATCCTACCGTGACATTATTCAGGTATCTTATTGCCCGATTGTCGACAAAATACATAACATAAATAAATAAACGTCACGCCTTATTCCCTGCGGGGTAGGCATAGACAACAGACCACCATTCGCTCCTATTCTGACATACTTCTCTCGCTTCACTCACTTTCATCACTCTCGTTAAGCACGCTCGACGGTTTTTGGTACTCTTAGTTTTGCCTCTCTGTAAAACCTCGCCGATCTCGTCGATATACGACTTACCCCACCACACTTCACTTGTAAATAACATTCTGTTTACATAGCATTCCTCCATCTATTATCTTCACGTGCCTAAACCAACGCAACATATCTTTATCTATCCTTGTCATAATACACTCTTTCAGGCCACACTTCTCTCTAATCAGGCACGCATTTATTGAAAAAATGAGGGTACTTAATGTTTTTCGAGAAGGCTTAATGTATGTGTATATAAATTTCCATTGTCCTTTTTTTGGCACGCCGGACACAGCTTGATAGTTTGACTTGCGAGGTATTGTTTGTGTTGCCTTGATTATGTGGGTGATAAAAGTAACATTAAATATTCCATAAAATTTTCCAGAAAATGAAAATGGAAATTCGGGATTCTAAAAATTGTGAATACTAGCAGTACAATTGTATAGCTAAATGGTTCTAGTTTGCGATATTCGAATCTGATTCACTATAATCAGATACATATTCTTATTTAGTCCCTACCTGTTTAATAACCTAGGTAATTTATTTTTATTGAATCGTTTCTAAGAAAAAAACTCTGAACTTTTACGCACCTCAGAGGATAAGAAGTGAAAATTATTTTGTTTTACAAAATGGCGTTGTCTTGCAAAATTAAAAACAATCTGACAATGATCTTCTAGCCAAAAAACTGATATTGAGACCCATCTATTGCCATCTCGCTCAAAAATCTCTTACTAAGGCGATATGGCTAAGCCACCACTTGAACATAATTTTACCGACAAGCTACACACCAGAAAATCATATGAAATTCTATATCAACGGATAATGATAGTTGAAATGTTACATTTTATAGAGATAATTTGTTGTAATTAAAATTATCATCAAGCTTAAGTTTAATTATTTTTACCTAGCTCGATCATCCACCAAAACATTGAAATTTGGCCTTGTTATTGAATTAAGCTGTATTGTATAGAAACTTTAACTATCTACGTAACTAGTACTTGTTATTATGCGTCGCAGCCATACCGTTTCGTCACAGTACAGGCGCATGAACTAGAAATTTTAAGTACTAAATTTCGACTTATCGGGCTTCACCCCAATACGATCTAATACATTTTTATTAACAGTGTCATATAAGTACCCAATAACTGAAGTTACCGTATCATTTTTTTAACAAAATTGTTTGTATTAAGGACCAAAAGTATATTTGTCGGGTTTTACGACTGACCAAAATTTTTAAATCGTTTAATTATCCTCGTGCTAAAATCTGACATATATGGATAAGAGTTTCTGTTTTTCATAAAAAACTACTTTATTATTTAATTATATTTAAGTAAAATCTGTTAAAAGCTAATAACTAGTTCCAAAATAAGATATAAATTATTATTTTTGAAATCTCATTCGCAGTGAATACCTATAAATATATATTATCTGGTTCTTGCTGTACGTATAACCAAAAAAATCAAGCTTTAACTATAGTTGTATTAATTTACACTTAAACAAATGTGAAAATGTTGGAATTTATCGGGTTACAATCCTTGCTAAATCAGTGTTAAGAATGAAATCGAAAAAACTGTCAATGCCATTAGATAGAGCTTGAAAAATGCTATATAGTGGCATTCATAGGTCAAAAACCCAATTTTCGCTACTTATCGGGTTTCATTCGGGGACCCTCGTATTAAATCGCGGTAAATTGCAGTAGTTCGTCCATATTTGGCAAAAATATGTAAGAGTGTGAAAGTTTCCACGAATTACTTGATAAAATATAATTAGAATCAGATTTATAGAAAGCACATGGTAATATCGACATATTTATGTCGACATAAACTTATCACTATTTATTTTTTCCTATGTCTGGCAACATTTTCGGCTGTCAAGTTAGTTCGCCTAATTCTGGACTTCATTTTAGTAGCCAACTTTATGAGTTAATTTTCATTAAAGCTACAGAATCGACAATCAATGCGGTAGTTATCAAATCTAAATCACAGCCGTAAATTACCGGCCATCTCTGGATAAATACTGATCAATATATCATAGCGATCCACCATAATCCATCCTCTTGTTGATTAGAGTCCGCGGAGGGCGCGGGGAAGAGAGCGTGAAATTGTCTGCTCACTTCTGTAAATATAATTTCGGCAACAAAAGGACTATAAATGGTACGGGTCGCAGTGCAAGTGTCCCATTCTTGTTATACGCATTTTAAAAACTATGCCCCCCGTGTATTTGGGGATCATGTGTTTCATAATGTCATCAATATTATTAAATTTTGTCAGCTTATTTCAAAATTGGGTTCGCAGGTGCAGTACCTAATAACGGGTGACTTTTATTTTATTAAGAAAGTATTTTATATTTCTTAACACTGGTTTATCTGACATTGCGTGAGCGTTTTTATGTAATGCCATAAATTTGCATCAAATCCATTACGAGTCAAACCACAATATTAATTTCCTTTACAATTCGACTGATTAATTATAGCAAGCTTTCATTCGAGCTGGCGGAGATACGGAATCGCTTTATGGCTTATTTTATTGAATTAATGCATTAGCCTGTGACTAATGGAATCACAAAACAAATAAAATTAAAATGTAAATAGTGTAGCGACAAAATGCTAATAATAAATTTCTCCATTTTAATAACTGTAACTGTACGAAGGGGAGCTTCTGGCCTGTTAAGTCAATATAACACTTCCATTACTCCAAATTAAATTCCTCGGGGAGAGAGATGAAGTTTTTATTCTGCGCAGACAAAGGCCCGGAAGAAAACTGGCCGAGTAATACTTAAGGGATGTTTACTCGCTACTTATATCACGGGCAGCAACTCACCTACCTACTACATGACGTGATAAAACAAATTCAGAAATTGCCGTATCGCTGAGCCAACCCACATACTGGATAGTTTAAGGCATTTTTGCCACATTTTCTCGACGCACGCGCTACGCGGGTAATTAAGAGGAAATGGAGCGGTCATATTTTGTATGGAAACGTAGTCCCCTGATTCCTCGCTGGATATTACCCGTAGAACAATGATTTTTTACATCAACAATCTAATGATATATTAGCATGTTCCTATGTTTTCCTTTTTTTCTTTATTGAATTATTAAAGGAGATATTAACCTTCAAAAACATGAAAAATTGGTAAGTTTTTTCCGTCGTGTTCAAACCTCTAGAAACCAATTTTAACACAATTATATCAAAATATAAGAACATAGAAACACAGTTATGACATTTTTAAACATTTAATGAAAAAACATATTTAATCCGTTAAGTTTTGGAGAAGAAATCAGGGGACTACGAAACGTTGTTTTTGAATAATTTTCATAGGTATTTTCGGTCCAAGCTGTAGTTGTTCTTATCGCACTCGACGTCGTCTGGGCAGGTCACGACGCGACAGCAATAGATTTAGCAAATACCTATTTTTCAATTCCCTCGACCGGCATATTTCCTCTTAATTAGGAATCTGCAAATGAGTCGACGAGAAATTGACAAATCGTTGCAAAAAGCACTTGTTGCCTTATAAGCTCCGCGGAGGTCGCAAGAGTGCAGCCGCGTGCGCACCGTATTAATATTTTACGGAATTAATCATTATAATCCTTCTGGCAAACAAGTCGCCCTCGGGGGCGCGAACAATATAATGAAGTTGTCATTTTTTAGACTGCACGGGGGAGGCTGGAGGAAATCCAAATTGAATCATGCGGCGAGGGAATTGTGCTATTATGTTATTAAATACAGGAGGGCGCGACCCTGGCAGTTATTTTTTTGTGCGAGGGCGTCGAGAAGACAGTTAACAGTTTTCACAATAGAATTATGATATAATTTGACACAACAATGGTGTCTAGGCTGCGAAATACGCAGTTAGTCAATCGGATTATGGACATACTTTGAGCACTGAACTGCATGCACCTATTGAAGCACTTATGAAGTTTTGACTAAAAGTATTAATCGAAAATGCTCAAATAGGAACTAAAAACGCGAACAAGTGCAAATCTTTTATGTTTAGTATGAGTAAATACGTAATGATATACTCAACACATCCTGAGTCAAATTAATTTAAACCAGTTAAATATTTACATTTTCCTAATGTAAATGTAACCCTATGTTTGCCGACGCATTCATAAGTATATACACTCATCTTACTTCTATATCACACTCAAAAGAGCTAAGAGTGAAATGAAAGCTTTTATCCATATGTCAGAGAGAGTACTTACAGCGGCTTATTGTCACCCCCGCTAGAGAATTTGATAAAGCGTGTGCGAATATTAACAAAAGGAATATCTTGTTAAATTGATATTGCCGTATGTTTTAAACGAATGTCACCCTTAGGCACGCGTCCTGCACAGAAAGAGGGATCATTATCGATTGCACGCCGCGCGGAAGATACGGCGTTTCGATGAACCCGGCGTGAAATTGTCTCCACTGGAAAATGTATATTTCAAAGGGGAAGATTAAAATATTATCCATGTTAAGTAAATATTCAAATGAATATTTGCCGTGTTAGACAACAATGGCGCGCACAAAGGGGAAGGTGCCGTAATTTGATAGATACCTATCTACAAAACGGTCTCTTCGTTAAGGGACGTCCCTGTTATTATAAATTATAAGCGCGATTTGGGAATTCTCGTGAATTAAACGGTTCTCAGAGAAATGGGCGGAGATAATTGCCTATTGTTTAGATTTTTAAATGGCTACTTTAAAATCACGCGCCTGCCTGTTTTTAATTGCTTCAGCGTTTGTTATCGGCATTGCTTTCACATGCTTACAAAGCGGCCATATTCTTTTAGTTCTCAGCTAAGAACCTTTATTTATGTGTCTACTACGTACATACGTATTATATTCGTACAAACTAGGTAAAAATATACCCACATATAAAGATAAGAATCCTATGGTTAGCTTCACACATAGTACAACCTAACTACTATCACTGCAACAGAGTTCTTGAACACTAAGTATAAGTAATACAAAAAAATATTAATCTCCCCAGCAAATTGAATTTGCGTCATCATTAAAGTATTAAGTCATAGTGGAATGAATCTGTTCGTCAGAGTGATTGCATTCGCACAATGTGTCATGTAAATGACTACACTTGCTGCCTCCCGGGACCGGCGCTATTGTTATAATAAAATGCCATCTCGCTGTATGAGGTACTGCTGCAGGGCGTATTGGCTTTTAGAATTACTTGTTTATTGAAATTTACATTGTTATGGTTTTTTTTTTCTTTTTACTTTAGCTTGGGACTGTGTCACTGCCGGCTAAATGCGTCTCATTTGGCTTGAATCAGTAATTTAGTCACTAAATTAATTTTTCAATAATTTTTAGTTCGATGAAAACTTTCTGTGGCATCATTTCACAAGTCTTACTGTTGGTCTGGTTTCGTTATTACGTTGATTTCCTTATATAAAGTACCTCCGTTAACAAAATTACAATTAACTAGCGATGTTTAAAAATAAAAATCCTATCCCCATGTGGCTGTACACCGTGAGGGTGTAACATGTTTATATGTTTATTTTAATACGCGTGTCGTGCGTATAATACGGAATTTATTACGGCGCGACCCTCCGCCGGATTAATGCGATACGGAAGATTTGAATTCGGAGCATTAACTTGGATTGGTACATTCTGGGGGGAGGTGTCTCCCGTGTGTATAGAATCAACTTGTCGCGTCTACTGATTAATGCATCATAATTAAAACGTGTTAGCCGACGAAAAGTGACAGTTTTCTCTCATATACCGAACCCTAAGAACCTTCAAAACCCACGCCAGACACCAGCGATCCGCTAATGATTCACAAGTAAATTGACGACCCCCGACTCTTCAGATCTTATTTTAAGGAGCAGACGTTACAGATGCACCATGATTTACAGCTTCTAATAACGGGAAAAACTGGCTATAATCTATTTTCATTCGTACACAAATCGGTCGAACAGAAAACCATAAAATACCCCACACAAAGAATCTTTATGTAAACATAACAAACGTTAAAGCGTTATATCTGTTGTTTTAAGTCATTTCCCAAGTCATTGGCTAGAAGCGATGTATTTAGAACGTCAGTAGCTGAGTTATTACCAATATCCATCCGCATCGAAACTTCCCGACGGCCTGAAGGAAAAATAAAACAAAAGAGAAATAATTAAAAAGCAGTTGGCGACTTTGTTTTCTACTAACAAATTTAATTAACATGGGCTTATTTCCCGCTTGATCCGAGAGAGACAAATTGGCTAAGTAAAATTTATGTATCGGAATCAAATTCAATTTCGTCTTTGCATTTTTTACACGATTTTATAGGACTGTGTTCCTTTAACGGTCGAATCAATACGATAGCATGGACATACCCAAAGGAGTATCGCTATATTTTTTTACAAATTTATTTTTTGAATGTATATTAGGTACCTACGATATACTGACTTGTTACTTTAGTTTAATAAGAAGTGATTCAACTAAACAATATTCATTTAATAAAATATCTATGTATATGAAATTACATGAGAATGACATTAAATTAAATTTAAAATTTATAAAACACTGTTCTGCAAGGAAAGTACACATCTCAAGTCTACATGTAGAAAAAGATTTGTTTCTTTTTCATGAACCCACAAATCGTAAATACTAAGTTGCCATATTTGGTAATAGGTCATATTTAAAGGAAGCTTAAACTTTGTATTCAAGAAAAATAAACAATAGAATAAAGCCTCAGGTAATCTACACAACACTTCCACACCTTCTTTCGATCTTGTGAAATTTGTTTTCTTACCGGATTTTTCTAATCTTCTTTAGCATCGTTTATATTGATTATAGCGTTCCTCCTGCCTAATTTATATTCAGCTAGTGTTTTTTCATCACGCCCTGTGCTCAATATCGCAATTCGTGCCGTAGTTGGCGTAAGCCGAGGGGACCTGTCACCTTTACCTACTCTCGGACTGTCTCTCGTGAATGCCTATTTTATTACACGCTTTCACATAAACAACTACGGTTTACGATCGTTTTTGTATCCAAAAACGGGTCGTCGAACGCAGTAAACTAATTATTGAATGAAGGCACAGGACAGACGGTAAATTATGAATCGTCGATCGATTCTCATTTCTGATTTAAAGCCTTGGTGGCGGTTCGATGACAAAGTTATGTTCCAATCTTGTTTATGGCCTCATTGGAGACTACCTATAATGGTCAGTTTTTGTGCTGATGCCTTGTCATGTTACGCGATGGACAGCGGACCTAGTTAAAGTACTAAAATACTTATAAGAGAATTAATGCTCCTGATTTATTTTGTACTGCGTTAATATTTTCATCCGAATGGACCTACCTACATGAAAAAAAAATCCAGGATTAAATTCGATTCATATAATAGTTACCTACCTAATATGATAAGTAGGTAAATGAGTAAAAAGACAAAAAAATGTTTTCTCCTCGAGTTATCGTTTTTTGTTTGATGTATCTATTTAAAAAAATCGAAGGTGTCAATATATTTTTGTAATTAGCGTTCCGAATGAAAATGATGGCAAGGATCCCCTACTAGGTACTATGACCGCCTCTCGGTGGAATTGGTTACTAATTATGTGTTTTGAACATTAGGTATAAACATTTTGCCATAATTTTCATCATACACAATGGACAGTGGTCACGAGTTGACCACGGTCGCTGTAACGCGGCCGAAACGTCGAGAAGGTAAATAAATAAAATCGCGATTAAGTCCCGCGTACATATAATTATGAGTGAGAACCGCGAAAGTTTAAAACATTATCTACCATTTCGTTGACAATAAGCACCTACATCTCAATTTCATTTACTACATTCCCGAATAAGATTTGCCGGCGCTCAAAAACTATGGCGCCGCGGATTAATTAGTTCCAAGTAATAAACAAAGCAAACATGCCCGCTATGGCAAGAATTTGGCTACTGCTTTTCTTTAGCTGCATCAATCAAAATCATACTGATAATGAAATCATCATTTGGGTGGCCATAGAAAGGTTCGTTCCGAGAACCGCGCCGTCGCGGCGGCCGCGGCTCCGGGCTGCACGCCGGTCATTATCACATTCCTGATTTAGTTATTAGACTTTATATCTACGTGAATTACTTTTTCAATATCTTCTTAATATTTACTTAGTACCAGGAGGGAGTATTTAAAGAGGGATTGAAGTTTTTTTCAGGCATTCAAGTATAACCTAGGTACGTAGGATTGGGGTCAGTGGGAGTACCTACTTCTTTTGTAAAATAAGAGTATAATTAAGAGTTCTTATGTGCCCTGCACTGGGACGTATATAGGCTGATGATGATGATGATGATGAAGAGTTATTAATTAAGAGTTAATTTAGCGGACATCAAAAATAACACAGATAATGTAAGTAAGTAATACAAACAAATCAAACAATTATTAAAAGTGTGCAGTGGTAAATACGTTTTGAAAGCGCTAAGTACCTATAAAAAATGTTATATGTTGTTTTCTAATCAAAAACATTTTATCGTAATTTCCTTGAATTTGAATTGGGTAATTAAAATGTATGTGTTTTGAGAAGTATTTGCCGTGTAAGACGATGAAATAATCATTCATTCCGAATTTCTATTTTTATTGAATTTCTGTGTTTTACTTAACTGTAGCACAAATAGGAATTTGTTACTAAAATGAACACATTTATTTTAGCTACATTTTGCTCTCTTGTACACTGTCTGGACGGTTTGTACTTTCACAGTTTGTATTGATTGTATTGGTTTGTTTTACTTTTACATTAAAAGTATAGTATTTATAATAATCTATAGAACTATCAATTTACAGACACAACATCCCCAATAGATGCATCAAAGAAGACAGATACGACGCCGACTGTAAACGAGACTGACTCAAGAAAACACTACGGATTAAGTTTTAGCGGTCCCTGCAACAGATACAGTCAAGTTTTTAAATGTATGAACCAATGCAAAAGTATAGGATATCAAGTACACAGACTCGACCGAAAGTGTAACTGCTCTTGTTACCAGATGAAAACGTCGACTGTGTTACCATTCTTCAGATGGAAAACTAACGGTACCACTAAAAAGGTGCCAAAGACTCATAGTCCGAGATTGTACGACATTGTTGGGACTTTATCGCCGTTTCCAACCAAAGAGGAGACTCAAACTACAATATTCACTTGTCCTACGTTACCTACTGGCCCATCGGGAGATGTGACAGGTAACTCGACTGCAGATTCTAACTCTACGACTGTAGAAAATGGGAATGGAACAGCGACATCTTCAGACTCTTCGGGTGGAAGCGGGGCAGTAACAGGTGGAACAGGCAGTACCGGCGGTACTGGTAATCCATCGACTGGAGGAAGCACAGGTGCAACGGCAGGGGGGGACACCACAGCTGCTGCATAATAGAAGATAGCAATCGCGTATCCAAAGGAAGAGTTTGCTGTGGAGGTCTCTTTTTAAGATCTTGCTTCAGAAATAGATTTTGGGGAAAATTATGCCACAGATTCACTGCAATATTTTCAACACTAGATAAATAGTAATTTAATGTTATTAGCATCATTAATAAATACAATTAATTCGTTAAAATGTGTAGTTAATGAGATTTGACTATCAAATGTTTGTAAATACCTACGCAGAAGTTAGTTTACATGATTGCCAAATTTTACTGAAATTTACACTGAATTTAGAAATTTATTTTATATACATTAATTATGTACGAAATAAATATGTTTTAGGAGATAAATTATTCATAATCATTCCCAACATTCTACTTGCCACAGGTTAAGCCTTACAATTAGTATGCAACAGAAAGTTTTCACATAAAAAAGATTACATATAACAGATTCAGCCGGAAAACAACTATTTTTCCAAATAATAAAAAAGGTATACCAAATTTTAAACATATATATAACTCGAGTTGGGATTCAGTTCAAGATATATCAACATATTTTTTATTAAACTAATTTCTTATCAAAATGGAAAGATGTAAATTTATCACCAAACCAAATCGTATAGAAAAAACCGGCCAAGTGCGAGTCAGACTCGTGCATGAAGGGTTCCGTACCAAAAACAGCAAAAACACGTTTTTCTATGGGACCCCCCTTAATTATTATTATTATTTTGATTTTAGTATTTGTTATTATAGCGGCAATAGAAATACATCATCTGTGAAAATTTCAACTCTAGCTGTCACGGTTCGTGAGATACAGCCTGGTGACTGATGGACAGACAGACAGGGAAGTCTCAATACCTAATAGGATCCCGTTTTTACCCTTTGGGTACGGAACCCTAAAAATTAACACAACAAAATATGCATAATGAATGATTATCACTGCATCCCTAAAGTGGAAAGGCAAACAAAACGTGTCATAGACAAATCTTAATTTTAGATTAGAATCTTAGAGTTAGGTAAATATGGTGCAAACTGTAGAAGGTTGCCATCGCCTAAAATATACCCTTTTTCCTATTAACCCATTCTCTTAGTCACCCCAAAATTTGTAACTTACATGCTCATTCAAATTCGTTTGAAGCAGTTGTTTTATTACACGTAATACTTCATCTATATTTTATAGCTTTCCGCCCGCGACTTCGTTCGCGTAAATTTCGGATTTTGGGGTCGTAGGTAGACCCTATTCATTACAAACAAACAAACAAAGTTTTCCTCTTTATAATATTAGTGTAGATGTAGGTATCTAATTCCAAGTATTGTACGGAATCCTTTTTTTTTTCAAAATAAGCCTATGTAACTCGTGGATAATGTGGCTTTCAAATGGTGCAAGACTTTTTAAAAACGGTCCAGTAGTTACTGAGCCTATTCATTACAACCAAACAAACAAACAAAGTTTTCCTCTTTATAATAATATATTAGTGTAGATGTATCGTCAGCAACAGAGTAATGAAAAATCCGCTGTAATGTAATTTGTTAAGTATTTATTACCATGCTTGTTTTCTGTATTTTAGATTTCGGGTTAATTTGAAACCAATTTACACTTTGATAAACATGCTATTACATACTTAATAGAATTTTTATCGCAATAAAGTACAGGAATATTAAAATTAGTACCATAAAATACTGCGATAAACGCCCAAACACCCTGTGCCGCAAAAATGATCACACGTGCGAGTATTCTTTCAGTCTTTTTGTCTTTATTTTATTCTGTATCCAGTCACCCTACTACAAGTAAGTTGAAGTCAAAACTGCGTTATTCAAAATTTACATAAAAAACATTTTGGCATACAAAGCTTTTTTATTCCTCAGACTATCCCGAGAAAGAAGCTCTTCGTTACGGGTTTCAACAAACACACGAATGCAAAAGTTTTGAAAAATCGTTTCTTTGCGTAAGGAAATGTTTAGATAAAAATTACGATGTTGCTGTTTCGGATAAGAACTGTAAATGTACATGTTATACGAAAAGAGACAAAGCAAAATATAAACAAAATAACGAACATAGCACTTGGGTTGGCGGCGCTCCGAGTACTTTTTTGCCTCGGTGGTATCAAACTACAGGAGCTAATATACAAGGTGAAAATGACAGCGTCGAAAATGGCGGACAAACAGAGATGAATGAAGATATTACCACGGATAATAGTGGAACGCCTGAGCAACACAAATCAGGAGAGCCGGGGACAGGGGGTACTGAAGGTCCTAAAGTAGAGACAGGGAACACTGAAGGCCCAGCAGCTTCAGAAGGGACTGAACATGTGGAAGACAAGCCGGCTGAAGAAACTGGAGGAGCGGACACTGCCGCTCCAGAGGCGGGAAGTGAGGCTGCACCCGCAGAGGAGTCGCAAGGATCAGAGGCACCAGCGGCAGAGGAAACACAAGCGGAAACACAAGCAGAAACACAAGCGGAAACCGAAGCACCTGCAGAAAAATAAAACGAGGAGTGATTATATGATAGTATCATTTAAATGACTTATGTTATTCTACTTTTCTTTTCTACTGGGTTTTAAATTTCCGGAGAAACTCTGCTTAATATAATTTCTTGTTCGTGTTTATTCAGTGATAATGATGTAATGAAACAATAAACAAAATTAAAACCATTGTTTCTATTTTACCAAGCGATTTATCCATCATACGTGTATTATCACAACGGGTACACAGCTGAAATCTTAACTTACTTACTTCACATTTTACAGCCTGTTTAGCAAAACTACTTATATACATACAATTACGCCTGTGTTCCTAAATGGGGTAGGCAAAGCACACGAAATATAATATATACAAAACCATTATCATGAATATATCATGCTTCGCAGCCACGACTAGTAATAGCAAAGCTGAAGAAAAAAAAATAGTTAGCAATGAACCAAACTGCGAAATAATATCATCATAATAATAAGTATCAGTGAGATATCGTGATAATAGACCGATCACAGCGCCGTGCAGTGCTCGTCGTCATCACCATCCCCCATGACGAGAACCTCGTGAAGGCCGAGAAGGACAAACTCAGCAAGTACCTTGACTTGGCTCACGAGGTGACCAACATGTGGGATGTGGATTCGACGATCATTGTACCGATAGTCGTCACAGCAAATGGTCTTATAGCGAAGAGTCTCGACCACCATCTTAGGAGACTCTCGCTAGACGGTTGGCTCAAGGGTCTGATGCAGAAGGCGGTACTCCTTGACACGGCGCGCATCGTCAGGAGGTTCCTCACTCTACAGCCCTAACCGCCGGTAGCTCGGGCCTTGCCCCGCTGCCGACGCCGATCTAGATTAGGTTTTTTATACCGTGTTTATTTTTTGTAAGTGCATTTTGTATTTTACTTTTTATAATCATATTGTAAAAAACCTAATTTGAGAAAATAAATGTACCCGGAGTATCAGTGAATCAAGTAAATTACAATAACTACACGATGAAAATTTTATCTACCTATATTGCAAAAGTCGCAGTGATGACCAACAATCTACAATAGTGTCAGAAAAAGGCGTAATCTATCCATATTCAATTAGGAAAATAATTGCATTCATCAATTTTGCCTGAATCAAATTCGAAGAGTTTGTTAACTAAGTATTAATATCTTATTAAATACATCGTAAATTTAATATCAATTTCGTTGAATATTTAACAATCTAAAAAGACAACGTGTTGTACATATTGGCGGAATCCGTTCGGATCACTACGTTTCAGTCTAAATAAGCCTCTTTCTCAATAACTATAAACATAAAATATAGGTAATATATGACCAAGAAACCTGTTTTTTTTTCGAAAAAGTGTCAATAACTTATGTACTCGTCATCGAATAGTATGCAGAATGGCTCATTTACTTATATTATTATGTCTTAAAAGATCACATAAAATTATAGACTTGAGTGCCGTTTTCGACTTCAGTAAGTGTACGCGTGGTCTAATGCGGGCCTTAATATTTTCTTATCAGATCCATGGGATAAGCGCGAGTGGAATATTTACGAACGCAGACTGAAATAATTATCAATATATTTTGCTTAACGGCCACATTAGGGAAATGCCTTCCTCCCTCTCATAAAATATGTATTCTGATACATGTTTTGGTGTATCTGACAATCTGATTTATATGGACAGTCATAATACAGTGTCAATTAATTTTCAGACTTATGTTAGATTGTAAATGTAAAATTATCTTGTAATAAAAAGTAAAGTATGCAAAGTCTCTATTGTTTGTAACAAAAAATAATATAGATAAGTCGCAAATAAAAATTACAAAAGCGGACTTATCCCTGAAGGTACCTTCGGCCAGCCGACCTTTGAGTAACAGAGGAACAGCAATTTAGAGAACGACAAATAAGAAATGTAATTATTTACAAATGTTTTTCATTGTAATACATGTAATATGACAGCATACCTACTACTTAATACAAAATTGTAGATTATAGATATTGCTATACATACATATAAAGTGATTTAAGTTTATCAGTAATGCTTAGCTATAAACAGCGATATGCTAATTAAATTCGCATTAAACTTGCATTATGCTTTCATGTGTTAAAATGAAACAATTACGTTCCAGGTTCTAAATACAATATTAACAAAATCTTCTAATCTAAAATGATACTTGGTAGACAAGTTTGAAAACACATATTATTGCAAATATACGGCAGGGCATATAGTATCGGAGTCCATAGGCCCCTGGGACCCGCCGCGCGCCGGGTGAGCTGTCGATATTCATATTTGTACGTCAAGTCTTGTCTCGTGATTGAATATCGAGTACATAAATACATACCCACATAAGAGCCCCTGCCGACGACACACGGCCATAGAGACAGACGGAACTGCGAGCAGCTTTGCGTGAAGTTTCTAAAAAATCCTTGTCATTGAAAATTAAAACAATTAAAACAATTTTAATCTCCTAAAGTGCGTTTTATCTTATCCAGTTCTTTTTTACCATTAGATTTTAAAAAACACTTTATCCGCTTACCATGAAATCTGGAATAATCCATTAATGAACTAAAAATACCTAGTAGTAGTATAATAGTACCTGCTAAAACCTGAAGGTTGATGATGGTAGTTAAAAAATTGCGAGCTTTTCCTTCTTTAACAATTTTCATGAAACGAAATACTCGTTTCCATGCTCTAGCAAGATAACGCTAGTGTGTATTGTGTCGGTATAAAAAGTTGTGCGATCTCGAGGGACACTTTCGAGCCTGTCGACTATGACGTATCGCTTAGATTTTTTTACCAATACGCTGTGGACATATTTTTGCTTTTATGTTAATATATCAATTTTGTTTGTCGTGATCTTGACACTTTTCCCGAAAAATTCTATATTGTTGACACTTTCATGATACGGGTACGACATCAAGTTACGCAGGATTGAACAGGTTCAATGAATAGATTTTATGAGGAAGGTCTCTTTTACTTTTGTGTGATTGAGCATGATAGCCCTTTCTGCATTTTTAATACATTTCCGTCTATAAATTTGCGACATACTTACACATGAAAGCTCACCCAAATATCAAAAATAATATTAAAATATTATTGAAAAAAGGAATCGAGCGTGTGAGATTAGAAACTTTATGCTGTTAATTTATAACTATTGTGATTTCACAGGTAAATCCATACACAAAATCATAATTAAGCAATTACTTTTTGTTGCAAAATAGATCTTTTTAAAAAACTTACAACAATTATATCGAATGAAACTTCAGTCGCCATAAAAGTTTACCAGTGAGTCGTCACTAAATTTTGCAAGAATATTTTCATGCTATTTTGCTAGAGCTTCTCTCTATTTCTTACTATGAATTTAATAAACAACAAAGCATGATAGCACAAGACGGCGGATATAAAAACATCTGGGACCGAACGCACCGTCGCTCTGCATAGTTCGGGCGGTTTGTCACAGGGGGCTCCACATATAAATCTCGCGATGACCCTCCTTTATGGCAAACTGTGACAAACATGATACTAGTGGGTCAGCTGGGAATGGACACAATAAAATTTCGATTCTGTCGATATTTATTGAAGATTGACCCTTGCAATTGTTGGCTTAGAAAAAACTTTGAGATACTGTTATTAAAAGTTATGTGCAAATTCACAATTTCGAATACATTTTTTTACATACGAAGTTAATAATTAAAAAATAAATGATACGCATATTGCCGTCACGTCAATGGAATCTTTATTTCACACCTTTTTAGAGAATTGATGTCAAAACAAACCATCTTTCTGCAGTTTTAACAACCGAGTCGAGTAACAAATGAAAAGATTACTAAGAAAAGGTAATCTAGGATAAGGATTAATTAATATCTAATAAAACGCTTTTGTTCCCTCTTTTATCTGTCCACGCACAATCGGGGGTGAAAATAAGAAAAGAAAGCTAACAATAAATCCTCCTACATAAAAATTGCAACAACTTTGTTCATAATGCCGATGGAGGCATCATCAAAAGTTGGTTCGCACCCTCGCGCCCATTCGTGCAGAGATTACCAATAAATCCAATACGGGATAATTGGCCGGCTTAATTCTGTTCTATCTTTCTACTTAGTTCAGTCGTCAGAATGTGCCAGCTCAGGTCCCTCGGGAGTGTCCAGTCGAAAGTACAAACACCGAGCTCTCGCCAACCCAAATTCGTACCTGAATCTTGACCGTACGATCCATTTTCTTGTAACAAAATATGAAACAAAACAGAATCTACTTCAACTAAAGAAAGTAGTACCATTAATGAGTTATTTTTACTATGCTGCTATCCTCAGGCCTATTATAATAATAAGTGCGTACTTAACTTCATTAAGCTTACTCAGTATTTATTCAGAACAGCAAAATTTACTTTCTCTAATTATCTGTTGTTGATCACTAGCAATAATTCGTTAATATTTTTAAAAAACCTTAATTATTTGTTAATTATAAAGATAACTAATATGGTTAAGAGGTGATTAAAATGTGTCTTTATAGAATTAATACAAGGAGCTTTTGCGAGTCAGCATTACTTATTACTTTTGACAGGTAGTAAGAGCAAGTGATGTGACGGATATGGTAGTAGGTGTCGTTTTTTCATGTAGCCTAATGGACGGGAATTATGGAGTCAAGGGGTGGCAGCGATTTGATATTCGCATCAGCTGGCCCCCGGGACCTTCGTGACGGGACTCAATAGCTACCCCACGATCGACGTTTTATAAGCATTCAGATATGGGAAATGCACTCTGATAAATCGATTATGTGTCTGATTTTTTTTCGTGAATGCCTCGAGCGACGGGTCTATTCCGAAAGGAAAGTGTAGGAAACTGTACAAGTGTACAAGCTATTCTAGAGGTTTGGAATATATGTTACTGATTCGATGGAGATTTGCATTAGGATTATAAGTAGGTACCTCTCACTCGCCCGAGCATGTTCAAATGAATGATTAAAGGTGTTTGATAAATATGTGTTAATGAAGTTTCATGAATAGCCTATGACCCTTTAAATCATCAACGCAATAGCTACGACGATATCCAATTAGGCTCCGTCTATCAATAAGATTCATAAAAATCCACAGCAGCGAGTGCTCGTCCACGCAAGGGTAAATCCTGCGTTTTATTTCAAACTTCACCCCCGCAACGAGTTCGAATTAAAACGTCAGTCAATGTGGAAAAATCCCATTCCGAAAAATTAGCCAGCGGAATTCGAACAAATAATTAATCTGGAATAATCATACAAAACGATGCGAGCGGGCCTCTGCCATTATTACCATTCATTTCAAATCAGCCGTGCGGGCGCAGGGAGGGATCCTCGCTCGACCTGAATAACCATACATTTTCCAATCAGGGCACGTATCATTTAACTTGCTATGAAATTCGACTTCTTCCCTTCCAATTATTATCATGTCAAGGAAAAACTCGGAGGAGTATTCCAGCGGGATCCGCGTGAATCAAAAGCTACATAAGAAAACAATAATTATTTATGAGTTTTTGAAGGGTCATCTCGAATTGTAAAATATAAGTTGTAGTTGAGTAACTCTCTATTTTTAATGCGTTTGAGGATTTAGTTAGTCACTTGCTTACTGTTGGAACAAGCCAAAGCCAATTACATTCGAATATAAAAAAAGCCAATGGAAAAGACGGCGTATATGATTTTTATTCTCACAACGCGTTTTTAATCATGCTTAAGATCTTTCTGCCCCAACAGCTCTCCAAAAAATTAAGGTTTTTCCGATCTTACATTTATTTTGCGGTGAGCATTCAGTCAGAAGCGCAATGTTACACGAAATACGTTTCATAAGCACCGTCATAACATTCATGCTTAAGACCTTTTACAGTAATTACTCGTTTCGGAACGCCAACGCGGGGCGAATTAGAGAATTAAAATTTTATGAAAGAAGGCTGACTTTTTTCTTGGGCTTGCATATTAAGGTCGACTTTGAGCCGTGATGGATCTTGCTAAATTAATGAAGCGTAAAAAATACTCGCTCTCAATACAAAGTCTGCCGATGTAAAAAAAAACTGTTTAGACGATTTATATCTTCCTAGGGCACTGGACTGGTTATTTGACTTTTTTTACATACCTTTACCTTTTTAGTTTTTTTTTTGTTAAAATGTAATCCTCGAATTGAAAAAAACGGAAAAAGATTACTTAATTTAAGATTGTTAGATATCCTTACATGGACTAAAAAATCGATAAAGAATATTCCGTAACTTTGTGGTTAATGCTATAATCTACCTCACAAGTAAAAGCGTTTTACACATTCCTAGTAAAATGATTAACTACCATAAACATATCGTAAACCTGCTAGCGACATCCTCGCGGCGCGTGCAGCGTCACCTGACACCGCCACCCGACCTCCCCCACTTATTAAATTAATAACTCTGAGCACCGTCATTATCCGTCTAATTGGAGGGGCGATGAGCCTGTTTTAACACGTTACCTAAACGTTTAACTCGAGTTTTATGAACTGCGTAATTAATATTTCCACGCGCCCCGTGTGTCGTAAAGAGCATGCTGTAATCCTTGAGCGTGGATTTTTATGCTCACTTAAAGATGGCTCAGTGTACATCGGTAACACCTCCGATAAGAGGATTAGGGAGCTAAGTATCGTGTTTCTAGCCTTTAACAATTTCGTCTGTAAGCTATCTATGTCTACAGTTAAGACGTGGCTTAAAATTAGGGTTTCTTTGTGTTATTTCATTATTTTATTGTAGGTCCGATTCGCGTGCAGTGAAACCTAATTTTACAACCAAATATAGGTTGAACAGAACAGTTTTATTATAGGCTAAATGTACCAATGCTCGACACTTGCAACCTTATGTCATAGTAAGGCAGGTGACAGATGGGTGTCGTCTACTGGGCGTTGAGGTGTCGAGCATTATAACATTTATCTTAGCCTAACACCATAACATAAGGAATATTTAGTAATTTTGATTAAGAATAGTTTCAAGTAATTATTTTTCTGTGATTAAGCCAAATTATGTAGTTGACATGTTATTTAGTTTTAAGTGTATCCGGGTATCATTTTGTATATATCTAGCACATAAGAAGTGTATTGTTGTTGAATGTTGAGTATCCAGATGGCCAAATCTTTCACCATCACCGTCTTTATGTCTGTCCCTCACACTTAATTAAGTTACACAAACTTTCTAAACTTAGTGTTCGACCATATTTGGCCTGCTTCTCTATAATTAAATCAATATACCCTCTTTTGGATGTATTTCCAAGAAGTTATTAAACTAACAATAACGATTAGCGACCATTTTGTGTAATTATGTAATTATGAAAAAAACATATCGCGTTAAAAACAAAAGGTGAATATTAAAGCAACGGTGAAATTTTTGTGTTTACAAACATATCATTTTGCTCCCCGTCAGACCCGCGGGCTAAATTTTACTTAGAAATTTAAGATATATAATTAAGAATTTTGCAGAGCGCAATAATTTGGGGATCTGCTAATGAATGATATCGGGTTCGAAGTAATTAACGCCGAAGGCAAATTGATAATTTTGTTATGAAATATAAGTCATTGCTTTTAGTAAGTTAATCCTTTTTGAGTTCGCGCGCTCGTCCTGTAAATTGTGCTTGTAATGATAATAATGCGCTACCAATTTTAAGTAAACTGAGTTATTAAAGTAAAAAAGGCATGATTGCCTCAAACTCGTTTGCTTGACGGATTCTAAATGTGGATACTACTGCAAGTTCTTTCATAGTTCTTTTAAATTAAAGGTCTTCACAATCTATCAGCATATCTATCTTTTTTCATTAGATATATGCAACAACTAGCTTCTATGGTATTTAGCACTCGACTGTTGTGTCAAATCAAATGTTCCCTCACTGTGAATTCTTATAACATTAAGAATGGATGAGTAGTTACTTCTTCCATTTTTTGTAGGATTTTGTCGTCTTTGAGTCTTTAAGATACTTCTTTCGCATGTAAAATGTGGCATGAGACACTTATGACATGTTTCATCCTATTCACGATTTTGCATAAAATTCTCCGAACCTGTCTTTAAAACATTGTACAGAATCGCTAATAGGAAAAAAACAATAACAGTAAGTGTCAATTAATCCAATCCATGGAGTGTATGATTAGTCCATAAGTGCAGAGCCTACCTTATGGCACCTCCCTCCCCCGGTAAGAGTAGCCGGTCGAGGCCCTACAATTGCGAGCGTGATACAAATATACACATAATTTTAATGCCAGGGGTGAAGCATTAAAAGTCAGGGATCAAATGCCTTTAATACTGTGTACGGAACATAGAAAACTGTTGAGTATTTTTTGTTTGCTCGAGTTCATTTCCTTGGCTTTTGATAATTTTAAACTAGCTAGGTATTGTTTAGATATATGTCGTTACTTTTGTTTTGTTACACTCTTTGGTTTGGTAATGATAAATCATTGTGATATTTTAAAGTTATGTGGATGATTAGGTTATTATTGGTATTTTACACACACTTTTTACTTAATAAAATAAATTATCGGTATCAGGTTCAGGGGTAGCCTTTTTATTTTTTCTGTGGATGTCGTAAGAAGGGACTGAGGAAATCTTTTTACATAAGTATGCTTTATTTAGGTTTAGGCGACAGGTTAGGAGCCCGTCACGCTTTTATATTTACCCCTTTTATCAATTTTTTTTAACTTTTAAATCTGCCGAAGTGGCTACGAAATGTTATGGTTTTGTGATGTAACATTTTTTGTGCTCTGCCTACCTCACGTAGGAAATGCCGTACGCCAGTTTTCTCAAGTGGGGTAGGTATAGCATACGAAACGCTACATAGACAATGCTATGAACTATTTCACGCTTAGTAGCCACTTTTAGAATATATTTTAGATATCAAGTTAGAAAAAAGTTAGTTAGTGATAGTTTGTTAGCCTATCGCTACAACATAGTACATACCTACCTTTGCCTATTTTTCTTTTAGGTACGTATAAATGAAGAGGTGTTGATCTGACCCCGACACCACACAGGGACTATAATTACTAGCTTAATTAAAATTATATTTATTTGCCCTTGCATTCAAGACTTTGTGTGTGAAGTACCCAATTCTTACTGCGATCTAACATAAGGATGAGTGAAAGCCTGTGTTTAGCTTTGGAAAATAGCTATAAGCTGGGTTGGATTATTTATATATTATTTTTTACAGTGGAGTGGAATCTCCTGGCCCTGCGCGCGGCGCACGCGTCGGCCGCCTACTATTGTAACGCGGCCCGACTTACTTTAATCTCTACTCATATTCGCTAATTACGCTTGTATCGCTACTCACGTGAAATATTAGATGGATTTTAGCCGGCTATTTAGCTTTTAGCTCTTAAAAATGTTGTTCTACCCACCTACACTCACACATCACGCATGTATTGCAGGCAGAGCATACAAAACGCTACTAAGACAAACGATGACTATTTCACGTTTCGTAGCTACTCTAAGCAAAGTAAAATAATAGAGATAAATAGTGATAAGATGATAGCGAATCGCCAAATCATGTCTTGACCTATTTTCCTTAATCGAGACCCGTTTGCAACTTTGCATAATTATAGTTTTGAATATAGCATTAAATACTAGCATTCATTTCTACAATATGGCGCAATGCTTTATAAACTTAACTGGCTTACGTATGTTTAAATATGTCGAGAATTCCAAGTAAAATGCAAATACCGGCGGTACCTAATGTTCTTAGAAAAAAATATCTTGCGCCAAGTTTCTTGCGGCGCATTATTCTTGGCAATCATGGTTTTTCTGAAGCGTTGGTTTCTTTTTTAATTTATTTTAAAATACGCATAGGAATGGAAATTTATCGTATCGGTACTGGTAATATTTTCGACCATTAAGTACTTAAGAAGCCGAAAAGCGGACTATCAAGAACAGAGATAGAGAGAGACAGCAGATAGACGCTTTTGTTTTGAGATATAGTGCTGGAGGCATTTGCTGCAAATACCGTGGAAACCAAATCATTGATAACGATGATGGCAAAGCGTCACGTCTGATCTCCAGGACTGATTAGCTTAAAAACCCGAAGTCATCTTAAGGGCTCTACGATGTGGTCAAGAAGGCTATTTTTATTTCATGCTCAAACGATTTAGATCAAACCGATCGAACCAACAATGATCACCAGATTTTAGACACCAGACATTGACTAGAAGAAAAGTAGGTTGGTCAAAACATTTTTGATCATGAAACTACCGTGAGATTCACTCATAATGAAAATCAAAATGAAGTCCGACACATTTCAAGCTAAACTCGAATTCAGACATGAGTTTTCCGTATTCTTCATAATGGTTATAAAACATTTCTTTTGCTGCTGAGATTCTAATGACAAGATTTGTTAAGGCTTAAAAAAAAGAGGACATTTTAATGTCAACTTATTATATGAATTTTATGCTTTTTTTTTGAGAGAATAGATTTCGTGTAGCCAACATCTTTGGATGTCTCTCGCTAAATATCAGCCAGCAGCAGTCCGATCCGCACACATTACACATTCGTCAATAGGGTTTGAGCCGTCACCCTTTTAATTTAGAGTCGGACGAAGGGTCATTAAACAATAAGTGTTGATTAAAAGCCCCCATGCGCGCAAATAACTGCGCTTCCTGCAGTGGAGCTATTAGGTGTTTTATCGGCGATGATTGGCACAAGTCCCGACTCCACTCGAGCACTACCCACGGCGCACTCGACTAATAGACTGTAGAAGGTCGAACTGATAACTGATGTGACGCTACGTAATGCCGTTGTATGTGTAGTATTTGAGGCATTTGCTTGGCATTACAGACGACAGTGTAAACTCGATTACAACACTATGACAATTGCAAGGCGCGTGATGGTCAGGTGAGGTGTTTTCATCCCTTTTTATTAAAAAAAAAGTCTTTTCATCCTTCATATTTTTGGTTCGCATGGATGAAGTGAACTCGGTAAAGGTATATTTTGGGCGATAGGCTAGCAGCCTGACATTATTTTACTTGTTTTATCTAACTTGGTACCTGTAAATTTTGGTCATTGTCTTTCAAATGCCATTGTCTTTGTGGCGTTTCGTGTGCTCTGCGTACTCGGTTTGGGAATACAGGCGCGATGTATGTATGTACGTATGGCTATTTCTGTTGCTAATAATCTGTTGAGTTGAAAATTAAAGTTTTTTATCCGTACCTTCATGGTAGGTGTTTAATACTTTTAAGCAATAAAATTTCTTAGCTAAAACGCGAAAGATTGAATTTTTTAATAACGGTTATGTAATGAAAACTCGTCATTACGTTCTGAAGGTATGTAGGTAGATTTGTTTTGAAGTCGTGTCATACACACCACAAAAGCCCAGCTATACATACACGTGTAAAAGCGGGTACCAAGCCAAAACAAATGCTAGCGAATTACGAGTATGTAACTGTAGGTATGCGCGTTTATACGTTAATCGATATCTTGATAAACTGCCGTGCTCGACTCGTACGGGACTAGGAGATAATTACTCCAGATTGAGATATGGGGAGCAATGAACCGGGACCTCATTACGATGGGGATTTCAGTTTCGTTCTTACTTCTATTATCCTTTCACGGTAATGTTCGGAGTCAGACGTTACACTACGTACTTACACTACATTAGGATTGTTTCGGACATAAAAACTAGTACTTAACGAGTTCTTGTTATGCGAAATGTGCGTTCTTAAAGACAATCCGGGAAATCCCTTTATGGAAATTGTATACCAATCGTTAAAAAGAGAACCGTCCTGTTAACAGATTTTAAATCATTGCCGTCTCTGGCCGCCATTGTAACGTCAAGTTAGTTCAAAAGCGGTCGGTCCAGTCGAACAAAATGATCTTCGTCGGATCGGATCGCGCGTTCCACACCTCGCGGATCAATAGATCTCATTCACATAATAATAAGGAGTTATAGATCAGGTGTGCGAGGCTGTCAGCGAGGCGAGCGGGTGCTGACGCGGCGCTGACGCTGGCTGCGCGCGCGGCTTTGTGCTCGCATTTGAGTATGGAAATGGATATTTATTTCACGTGTCCGCCGCCGCCGTCTACGGTGATCGCCGAAGATGATAACGCTTCGATTTATATTTCACTCGATGATCGGTAGCTGCTACTCTGCCCGCCATACAACTGCCAGGGACGGGCGTGTTCGCTTATACAGGGCGTTAGGAGCATCATTCTCCGTGGGCCATTACCGCGGACGCTGCTCTCGGCCTACACATAAATACCCCGCACCCTAGCCTAAACCAATGTTTAAAATTATCAATCTATTGTGTAAAGAAGGAGTTGGTGTTCTTTAGTAATAGTAAATATTCAGTAAGTTAAAAATAAGGAAATGTTAATCCCAAAGATATTCATGGTTATCAACTTGTCATGTTAAATTGGTGGATATAGTAAATCAACCCATTTTTCAATTTCCTTATTATTTAAATATTCAGAACAAAACGCACGACAGTAGGTACCCACAGAGGTAAAGCAGTGCCAAACATGTCGCCAACTAAATAAATCACCGTAACGACCATCACAGGATGTTTTCGTATCAAAAATATTAACATGAAAAATATGACGTATTGCCATCAACCTGTAAGTTGGATGCAAAACAAGGCGATTGCCATAAACTGCGTGATTCGTCGCTGCGCCTTGTCACACTTTGGAAGAGCTGCTCTTGCCTTGTCATACTCTAAAAGGCGCATCGCTCACCATAATATTACCATTGAACATTGTGTCTCCTTTTAATCATAGCGTTCATAACTGGGCGCAGAAAAATTAAAAAACAACTAGAGTAAAACCAGTCATCGATATAATTAATTACGAACAAAACAACATCCATTGTTTAATGAGGCAAAAGTACGGAACATCTCTACACTTATTTGAAGCCTACGTCGAAGAATTGCGGAATCTCAATTTATTTATCTGCTTCTTTCCCACTTATTTCATTGCTTTTATTTTTATTTAAAAACGTGGCTGCAGCTACAGATTTAAAATTTATAACGTGGCTATGTCACGTCTCAGGTTAATTAGGTGTGGCGCGGGAGCCACAGGAGCTGACTCAAGCCCCGGCGCCGTATCTACCGCACAGATTGGTTGAAGCCTCACAGTCACAGTCATATCATGCTACCTCTCTCGCACACGTACAGGAATAAAAGAGACAGAAATACATCATCCCAAGAATGTCAATTTCTAGTGAATTGAAATCCAGAGAGGCCACGGCGAAGCATGCGCGGGCGCAACCTATTTATTATTTGCTCTATACTATTCTGAATACCTAAACGAACCTCTTGGCAATGTTTCGAGAAACATTTTGCATTATTAAGGACGGTAATATTTTATTGAACTGTTGTAATGCTTTTGAATGAAGTGCAGGCCGATTTTTCCCCTGTGAAATACTGTTTCGACTAAAGCATTGAGCTGTTTGTTTCTAATAATACATGTCTTTTTTTATCACATGTTCAAAATGAGCCTTTAAAACATATTTAGACTGTTTTCCAAAAAACTACCTAACTTAAACCACGATGATGAACTTTAAATTAAAGGACTCTTATTAAAAGAAAAGTTAAGAGAACGTTAATAAATTTCAACTAATAACTACCTGAGATTAAAACTGAGCGATAACCGGCGTACATTATGAAAGGTCAATAAAACACGCGGCGTCGAGGGCAGACGCATATTTTCAACATTAATTGGAATATGGCGATAAGTGCCGAGGAGGCGGTTCCTCATCATTAAGATAATATGCAAATATTTGAAGGAAAAGCCGCAATAAATTGTCGAGTTAAGACACTCTGGATCCGACTTGATTGATTAACAGATGATAACGCTTATAAAATGTGCTTCAATGAGAATAATCTATACGTGTAAAGCTCCTCTGCAAAGATTAGCCCTGGTTAATCATTGTGCCTTTATAGTAAGAACGTTACATTCCTCTAAGATCAGCTCAAATCAACGCTAAATTTTACAAACATGATGGTCATGCCCGTATTAAAAAATAGTAGATAGACAAAGGACACGAAACACTACCTTGACAATATTTTACGTCGGAAGTGATTCCAGTACAATTTTACAGACAGATCTAGTCTCTCGCCTTGCATACCTAAACCGATTTCTTTTAGATTCTTATGACATCCACAGAGGAAATGGAGAGACTTAACTCTAAATCGGTCACCACACAGGCCAAATTTTTTCACATTGTCACCATCATCCGGTATAAGATGACTTTGGAAGACCTCACAACAGGGGATCCATTTTCAATTTTCAATGTTTACTCGAAGCTTAAAGGCAAACTATTGGGGTAGTTCGACAGTTTAGTTCCAGTTATCGACAATCTGTTTTTAACTATTCATCTCAGCCATAAGACGTTCACTGCCAAAAATAGGCACTTTTATTGCCATTAAACATTAAACTTCCGTGAGACTCACTCATCTTGAAATTACGGATAACTCACGTTTTAACTCAAGTTTAGCCGCTACTACTCCTAGACGAAGCGCCGCGAATTAGCCCGTAACATGTCGAGCTAAACTCGATTTAAAATGTGAGTTATCCGTAGTTTTAAAATGTCTTTTATTGCCATTGAATTAAGGGCTGAAAATGTCGATCATTGGTACAGGACTGCGTTCTTTATCTCATTCTTCCTACTTCAGTTACTCCTAGCGCGGTAAGTCAATAATGCAAAAGTATCTATTCACTATTGTTCACCAGGATATTAAACAGTGGGAGTAATTTTTATGGATCTCGGCTTCTACGTGGCACGTTCACAGCACAATGCGGCAGAAGCACGCGGCGACCTGCGCCCGCGCCGCGCACTATGGATATTTACATTATTTACATCTCACTTCGGCTAACTAGCACCACGCACAGCTTATTCGAGCCAACAGCTCTCACCTGGGATAATTCTTATGAGATAAACATGTGGAAATTTGAAAGGACAGATCTAAATATACGGGTATGAGTAGATTATAGTATAAATTGTAAGCGTAACTTTTCGGTTTAGTTACCGGCTGCTTGTACCGTAAGTTCAGATAACTTTGACCCAACAGGGTTATTTGCCCAACAGTCCTTTTTTTTATTTAATTCTCTTCATCGTTATGTAATTGATCTGCTTTATTGTTTGCAGTTATTTTTCGAAATTTATTGGATTGATAAAATGCGTTTGAATAGGTGGGCAAAGTAACCCGAACTCACGGCAATTACACCTCACTTGATACCAAAATATGCCCAGAAGGTGTAACTTTTAGGTGAAATTTGTTTCGTACCTAATTCAAGTGGTATGTATGTGTATATTTATCAGAATAATTATTTGCAATGTTAGTTTAATTGATCAAGTAGAAAAAAAAATATCAATACATTTTGATAGCTGTTAAACAGTAAGATCACTGTGTGAAAAGTATACGTAAGAAAAGCTGGAGGTAAGCTATTGTTCCAGCCAATCTATTGTACGGAAATAACGAACGTTGCACGAAACAATTCCACCGTTTACCGTAATATCTGCATATAAATGTTGAGGGTGCGAATTGTTTGCAGGGACCATATGTTAGTACTTTATTTGGGCAGGTAACACCGAAGACTATTAAGAATGCTGCATTTACTATGTAAGATAGGTACCCGCTGTCTGTTCTTGCGCAAAGACGTAGATTATGGGACTTATTGCGGTATTGTTAAGTATAAACAGGCGAGTAATTTCGACTCTCTTTTTCACTTACCTAGCATTTTAAGATTCACTGACATTTATTTATTTTTGCCAACACAACGTTAATATTCATTTATTGTAGGTAGAGCTACACAGTTACACACCTAGGTATCTATTTCGATTTTTTTTGCTGTAAGTACCTACCCTAATTTTTAGGACAAGGTTGGTAAAAAATGTATTAGGTGTAGATTATTTAAATTACACATTAAAATTAGAATTAGAAGCCCTGTGTGGTGCCGGGTTAGAATAGCACCTCCCCCTTTCTTCCCGTGGGTGTCGTAAGAGTCGACTCTGGGAAAGGGTTAGTGTATTGTGGGCGATGGGCTAGCAACCTGTCACTGTAATATCACGTTTAACCACCTGGTTACCCCGAAATTGCTAAACGTGGCACTGGATTTTGAATTCAAGTGCTCTGCCTACCCCTTTTGGGAATAGGTACAGGCGTGAAAATATGTATGTATGTATTAAAATTAGAACAAAATTTACGAAATTTTAACAATCTAATACAAATGGCAAATAATAGCATTCGCATTCGTAGCATTACTAATATCTTCCCAGCGTCGCAGCAACCAAGAATCCGTTATGCCATCCGTAGGTATATTTAAAGAGGAGGGAGGGCGTGTACAGAATTGTGCATGTTAAGTCAATGTCGCTCTCCTGACAATAACAGGCGAACGGCAAAATTTGTCATTGGGAAGCACGTAATGTAAATTCTATTATTACGGCCTTTTATTTTTCAATTACGAACCCCCGGCCCGGGCGCCTCGGGGTTAACTTTGCGAAGACCCCGTGATATTTTATTTTTTCATTTTCTTTCTGTATGTTCGTTTTGTTGGCAAGCGATTGTGCTGCGCCACGCTCTAAACTGATTCGCGTACACGTGAGCTTGGCATGTTGACTTGTCTTAGGAAGGTAACTATGTATTTGTTTTGAAGCTGTGGATTAACCTTTTTTAATGTACTCACTTAATCACGTTACATAAGTGCCACGTTTTTATATTGAGATTATCTTGACATGTTAGTGCGCGTTGATCCGCTGCCGTGGATCCAGATGATGAGTCATGATTTGACCCGAAACGTGTCGAACTATTTTCTACATTGTTGTCGTACCAAGCGACGAAGGAAATAGATTATGGTAAATTTTAGGTGATTTTCTAGCAAACCGTCACTATTATTATCTGTCAACTTAAAACTAAGTATAAAAATATGCTAAAAGTGGCCACGAAACGTGAAGTAGTTTGTCAATTTAGCCTTTTGTGTGCTCTGCCTACCCCATTTGAGAATACAGGCGTGATGTATGTGAATGTAAAGCAATATTAAGTGCAAGAAAACACTCGTCAACAAGTCAAGCCTATCAGGTTCACACAACCTGCAGTGCGATTTACTGTTACCAGCGATGTTGCCAAGTCACGAGTTGTATGTTAAAGCCCGGCCTTAAACGCCAGTATCTCTATGGATGACACGCCGCATGATTAATCGTAGTATCAATGTTTTTGATTTGTTGACTAGCACTTCATTAAGTCGACACCCGCGGTCGCGGTCACGCGATGCGCTCGCTGACAAACGACTAATACCGAAACCATACCGCACCGTAACCGGTCGTAACCGGTAACCAGACCCCTCGAACTCTAAGGCCAAATTAAATCATTTCTATTTCATTCGTGCCTGCCAGCACGCGATGTCGTTTGTTGGCATAATGAGGATCTCTCCGAGAAAGCACGAAAAACCATACCCCGCCTTTCCGCTTCGAAACCATTATTGTCGCGGAACATACGGAACCCAACGTTCGGTTAAATACGCTCGCAGTGTTTTGCAAATCTTCTGTGACACACCAGCTGATGTTTCATAGAGGACTTGAAAAACACTGCTGCGTTATAACTGAACGATCGGTGCCGTACGCTCCGCAGGTGTGTCGCAACACTTACAGAGGCGTCTTCATCAAAAGCTACTTATTCTTAAAATAACATAATTAACTCGAGCATTTCTGTTGCAGACTGTATTTTGAAGATGTTAACTAGTTTCGTCTCTACAATTTTGACTGTCAAGTCACTAATCCTAAAATAGCCCACTTTGCACGATAGGTAGGTACCTATTTATTTCATTATTTCAATAGTTTTAAAATCACAATAAGACTTAAAAGCTCGATGTAGTCCGATTGATTGAAGCCAAGCTGTAATGCAAATTGTACCTATAAGTGCAAACCGCTAGTTACAACACTTGGACCGAAGCCCGGAATGTCATAGAGAATTAGTAAAATAGACAACTTATCCATATTCTCCTTACTGCGTTGCATGTCAATATTTGTAGTAGCAAGTTATCCAAGTATCCGACACGTTGGAAACACTATTATGATTTTCCAAATAAGCAAGTAGCGCAAGGGGTGGCGTGTCGTGATCATGTTTAATAAACGTTGTTATGGGCAATTTTGTTTTAATAACATTTATAGTTAAGTGGATGTTACTAATGTCGACCCCTGACCTGGTTATAGTTACACATCATTGACTTATGGGTTTACATTCAACGCATATCTTTAGTATCTTTAATTGTGACGTTTACTATAAATACGCAGTTAGTTCTCAACTTTTTTTTTAGTTATAATTATTATAAGCCTATACTCGTACCTAACTGTCACGTATTGCTTCTGGGAAAAAACCATATGTCATTGTAGTTAAAGCTATAAATAATGAAATTAGGTATGTAGAGTTTGTTACCATCATGGGGACGGGCCACAGATCAGTGATCCAGGGAATATCATGTATAAATCTAAACACAACTAACACATAAAATTTTATTCGAAACGACCAGTTGTTAACGTACGTTATCCGTGTGTGGTGCAATTTCACAACGGCTCGCCTCGCCGCGCCGGATCACGTATCTACTCTGAAATCCACGTCCAAAACATAAACTATTTACCAACCATTCAATATTCAATACGCGATTGCAAAATACGCCAAATTATTGCATTAGTAGGTAGTGAACATTGGACAGGGATTCCCGATATTGCGGCGAGCGATCGCCAGTCGCCGCGCCGCGATATGCGGCTTAAATAATTTAATAATTCGCGATACAGAATTTACCATACAGAGTGTCGTACCGTTCGTCCGATTCGTATTCAATATGAGTATTCGATTCTCATACTACTGTCGCATTGAGCAACATTCAAATACGGCGTTTTTGCTAGCTGAATTGGTAGCTTGCGTTGTACGAATAAGGTTCGTTTTGTCTGTAGGCTGACTGTCCGGCTGGGATCTTTTCAAATTACATGTGTTGATATGTAGGTGAATAAAGCACGTCTCTGTACATTTCAATATCGGGAACATCCGTGTTATACGCGTGACCTTGCAAATCACAGCCTGCTTTCCAAACGACCGACTTCGCAGAAACGGTGCGCGTCTGTGCGACCGTCGCGCCGCGGCCGCCGCAGTTGTTGTCCACATTAGAATACGTTATTGCCGATTAAACTGCATGATTTATTACATAAAACATTGCTTTATCAGAATTATGACTATGACATCATATGACATTCTCCTATTAATAGTTAGGTTGCGTCTTACCCACTGCAGTCTTACGGTTTCTAGGTAGGTAGCAGCATTAGAATTGTAAACAAATTCTTATTTGTTTATTGAGTAGACAATTGGCTGACTCATTACCATTCAAAAATCATTGAACCGTTGGAGCATGTCGTTGTTATCCTTTAGATGCATGTCTCCAATCAGCTTTTCCCACAGACGTCGAATTGTTGTAATATGGTAAACGTGTGCTTGATTCCAACAATCCGCTGCCGATAAATAATACTTTGATTTCTATAGAAGCATTTAGTTTAAATTGAGTTAATGATTCCGCCTGTGTAGTAGCAGTACCTAGTAACGGAAAACTACTTTATGGCTTTAATCGCGCATTGAATAAGTACCTAGTTAAATCGATTTGAAGTTCCATTTTAATCTACTTATTTAATATTTCATTTAGTGCATTGTTTCTACTGAAATTTAAATTCTGTTTAACTTAAGCAAAACAAAATTAAAACTGGACCTTCTCTTAGTAATACGACCATAATTATTGTTTGATAAAAATACAAATCTAACCTACCCTAAAAGCCGAAACATAACTCCGTAATCTTAATTACTGCAATAAATGTATGGCTACTCTAAAAACCTCATAACTTTTCGGTATTGAAAAATAGGTCAACAAAAAATGTTAATAAAGGATAATGGTGGAGACGTCAGTCGACAAATTGTCGGCCGGGCATACACGGCGATAGCGCGACGGCGGGCGGCGGCGGGGCACCGGCTCGCTCACCTCATGATACCGTAACCTTTATAAACAAATCAAGCATTTCCATAGGTTGAAGAGCCTTTTCATTATCACCAAACGCGCATACTGAAGATAAATTCAATTACGATGCCAAATACACCGCCTCGCTTCGTGCTCGCACTCTAACCCCAAATAGAAGAAGAAATAAAATGATCAGGATTCCCAGGAGAGCCGGGCAATTATGTGGAAATTTCCTGACAAATACACGTTATGTGTGAGGAGTGCGATACGGTAGCAGCGCCTGCGCCGGCGTGCTGCCGCCTAATGAGGGCGCTTGCTTCTTTTATTTATGTGACAAATGCAAATTGTTGGATCTCCGTTTGAAGCGAATCTTTCACGAATATTTAGTGCGGGGACGCTGACACGCCGCGTGAATGTTCAATGCCGCACTTTTCTAGTATGGAAACAGTTGCGAATACTCAATAAACATGTCATAGAATGTAGCTTAGCATAAGTACACCTTGGGAATAAATGTTCAAATTGTACCGATGTACATGCGCGTGAGATGTATAAGACTTCAAGTTTTAAATAGATTTGCGCTACAAAGTAGAGCTCTCAATACCCTCTTTAGATCAATTAAAACTCTTTATTACACGTAGGTACAATACGGAAATAGGGTTAGATTACAAACAAAAAAATAATTGGAAACTGATTGATTGTTTTCTTACTTTAAGTAATCAATTAAACAGTTTAACATTAAATTTTCATTAGCAATATACATTCCCACTAATTATCTGAAAACCAAAACGTGTATCGGATCTATTACAATTGGGATTAGATTTAAACTATAGCCAGAATGGATAAACACTCGAGACTCAGACTTCTATGGCCAGCTATCCGCGGGAAATATTTATCGTTCGTATTCCCTGTACATGCAGGTACATAAACCGTGAATAGAGTTTACAAGTTTTGAGCGTGTACGCTAAAATTTATGCTTCGGAGATTTGTTCGCCACAAATAAGGTTGTCAGCGCCGCTTATCTATAGGATCGTTAATTAATTAGAGAAATTGAGCGGCCGCGGCCGCGCGCGGGGACCAATAACTCGCAACCCGCCTCGTATCATAGCTCCACTGCCTTTATTTATTTTTACCACTCACGTAAGCAAACTACAGTCCCAACAGCCAGGGAACGGCGTTATGCAACCCCAACAAAGGGTTAAGCCAAAGCAACAACAGAGCAGTGATCGTCCGCCAACATAGTCATAAAATTGCTTACATTTCATAGATTACCCGTGCCATATTTATGTGTATAATATTTATTAAAAAACCAGTAATTGTACCCGTAATTTATAATACTTTTGCCGCAGT
Source organism: Adoxophyes honmai (assembly GCA_005406045.1). Lineage (NCBI taxonomy): Eukaryota > Metazoa > Arthropoda > Insecta > Lepidoptera > Tortricidae > Adoxophyes > Adoxophyes honmai. The sequence goes on from BHDV01015233.1 coordinate 124,714, forward strand.
CCATAATATGTGACCACTAATTGACAACTGTCCGTGTTCAGTCTGACGTTTCATTAAAGAAATGGCAATTGCAAAAATCCGTGATGAAATTCGCCTGAATTATTGACATCACTCTTTCCATGACCAACTTTCATTTGCGTGAATGTTTTATATCGTTTGAACGATCACTCCATGTTGCTGAATACGGTTTTTTAGTGATGTACCGCACACATTCGACTGACAAGGTGTGACAGGCTGTTAACTAGCCCTTATCGCTACAATCGAGTGCGATGAAAATGGTAATTACGTTGTTTTTATACTAAATTTATTCTGATGTCACAATACAATATTGTGAAGTAGTACCTTTTCAAAATCCAAGTGTAGTAGATACTTTTAGATTAGGGTTTTCTGTCCAGTAATATTCGTTGACGTGATTGTTAGTCCATTTAAATTTGGACAATCGAATAATTTGACGTAGACGTAAACACGAACAAGCATGCCGTCACAGAGACAACAAAACGGGCCAATAAAATAGCGGAGCATAGACAAAACGCTACAATAACATCAGAACGGGAACGAATCGCCAGTTTACGACATGAGCGCAACGACCGACTGCTCTACAAATGAATAAGCCATCTGCCCTAATGGCTACAATTAAACATGGTCGTCCGAGCATCGGTCCAGGCTCTTTGCCCCACGTTCTCCTTAAAGAATCGATAACTTCACACCGTTCATTACTTCACAAATCCATTCCTATCCCGACCCAACTTACGGAAGGCCTAGTGTAGGAAAGGAAGCACTTAAAAGTAGTAGAAAGTCATAATTCTATTTTCCTCGGTCTAGTAGATCTAGTTCCACAGCTCTTCTCAGCAACTAAGTATTCACTCAGCGCATTATTCAAAGCGTTGTAAGTATCCGTTTCAAATCAAGCACACGGCAATAACGCAAAAAGGTTAAATAGATGGGTAATTTCTCATCTTGTTATCATATGCCGTTAGCATCGCAGTACCTGTATCTAAGATAAAGTTCCATAAAGGTTTTTTGTCAGCCATCAAGTTGCTCTGTATAGTCTGGCGCAGAACGGATGCTGGTTTTTTCGAGACCGCCGCTGACCGCGGACGACCATGTAAAGCATTCGTATATGGTCAGCTGTCATAATTAAAGATAATAATGAACCTCCTTCCATACTTCATTCCGCTACCGAGAAATATCATAACTTATCTCGATTCGACAGCAACCGTCATGTCAGAAATGATTTCTGGCATGCTTATTTCCATACAAAGGCTTAAATATTGATCGCTGCGAAAAGTTTTTCACTACAACGCATTGAAGGTATTTTAAAATTTGTAAGTAGGGTAGGTAACTAGTTTATCTCTTAAATGATTTTTACTTCAAAATATGACATTAGTAGAACTTGCACTTGTAGATCTATACGGTCGTTAAAAAAAATTAAGTACTCAGTTCTAACAAGTGGTGTAAATTAATAATGGGTTAGATTTTTAAATAATTTTACACCTTTTAAAGCCCTAACAGACGACCAAATTTGGTTTGGTCCGAACCACGAACTTGGTTGGCTCCAAACCAAATTTGAACGTGTGTTCAACGTGTGTTCAGCGGTTGGCCGTTCAAATGTTCGCCCAACCGCTGAACACACGTTCGAATTTGGTTTGGAGCCAACCAAGTTCGTTGTTCGGACCAAACCAATTTCGTCTGTTAGGGCTTTTAGAGTTGATTTAACCAAATGAGAAAAAAAAAATTGGAATATGTCACACTTACTCGCTTGTTTCATATGAAAAATTTATTTACTCGCGTTGGCTTATTACTTTATTACAAGGCCAAATTTTATTCTCGTTTTGTTAATGCCGCCTAAGTGCCTGTTTAACCACACTTGGGAAAACATAGGTATCTAAAAAGAAATATGAGTGAGAATCGCGACACTTAAAAACAGAAATGCTTGTATTCTCTAAGTATTCGTTTTGGCAAATCAGCAAGATTTAGCGTGACATTTACCTATCTTGATGGTATGGGCGCTAAGGCCAGTAGACGAGCATTTAGAGGGGAATTTGGATATTTTTTTGGGATGAATAGCGTCATTAACAGCCAAACGTACAAAATCATGTATTCTTAATATTGTCCTCAATTGTCACATTTATGATACTAATATTATACGCTTTATTATTATACGTGTGTATGTTTGTTACTTCTTCAGGCTCAAAATGCAGAATGAATTTTGATGAAATGTGATGTACAGGAAGCTGACACACACTTTTTATCCCGGAAAATTACGTAGTTTCCGCGGGATAGAAGTTAGCGAATTATGCGCAGACGAGGTCATGGGCAACGACTAGTTTTAGTTAAATTAAGATAGGTTTAATTTGAACATCATTTTTCGTTAGTTCTTGGTAAAATAATATCTTGGCTTAAATGTAAAAACCTCAAATGCGGTGTAGTCACTTTTAAATGTTGATCGGTATACACGGTGATTTTTAATCCGTGATCAGGAACCCGAAAATATTAACATATACCCTAAATTGAACTTATTAAGCGAGGTCTCACGCAATTCCTTCTATATTTAATTAATTAAAAGTTAAAACTTAATTGAAAAGAATTACCACTGAATACATATATGGTCATCCTACATGAACATGACGACGTCATGGGCCATCGCATCGCTAAGGCGGGAAATTTGACGGATCTTAAAGTTGCGACCACACCAATGCTTAAAAAACGGCGAGCATGCGTCAAAAACAGAGAGGTCACTCCGAATTCGTACCGTCATCGCTTTTTAAGTATTGGTGTGGTCGCAACTTTATACGTCTTTGTTTATGCAATATGACAATGACAGTTACAAGTTATTACTCATAAATTATCAATTGCCAGTAAATTTGTAAAGAGGTTATAAGCTTTTAGATACAAATTAGTAGAGTGACAAGGATTTTAGGATAAAAATTATCTCAAAATTAAAATAAGTTTGAAAAAAAAACAAGTTCTTTTCATGTAATTACGAGTTCAGTGTGATCGCCATCAATTACTGAGTTAGAAAAAATGGTACCTGATCACGGATTAGAAGTCACCGTGTATTGTCATCGATGTCGTCAGGCTGAGCCTCCGCTTCTTGACCCGTAATTGCCAAGTATTTTATTGCACTATCTCAGAAGTTTTATGTCATTCAATCGACGACTCTTAATTGAATAAGCGGCGCAAAATTTACAACCATCGTACGTTTAACTCGTCCTAGTTAAAGATTCTTTGATAAATTGAACGTATTTTTGTTATGTTATTTTATAATTATTTATTTCATTCTCCTGAGCAGACGATGGATAGACGTTGTAAATATCACGCTAGAGCTAGACGGAAAGTTCACGTCAGATGACAGTTTTTCGCTGTCAATTCAACCCGTGTTACTTTTGTAACTGGATGCTTGACATTTGATTGATCTTAATCAAATGTATGAAATGTCATTTTTTAGATGCAAACTGACAAAATATTTAAAGTTGTAGTTGTTTAAAAATTACTCTCGCCATACTTCTGCTTATTTTTGAATAAATCCTGTTGTTGTTTTTGTAGACTCACCTTTAGGCTTAGCACAGCAACAAGCGCGAGTCGTTTCGCGAGCGTGTAAAACTACCTTAGGTATCCGTAATTTTTTGACGTCTCTAGTTAGACAGTGGTAGGTATCAGTCTATCTCGCGCGCTACTCTACTCACATCTTGCTGTGCTAAGCCATCAGGAGCGAATGTGCCCATTTTGTCACTTTTGATCTTGCATTACTTACAAGTTTAATTCACAATACATGGACACCATGTTTTACGTTAGACGTTAGTTTTTACATACCTATACCTACTATAACAAACCTACTGCTGTGAATAAGGTATGTACTTTTGAAGTTTTTGTCGTGCTTGTACTTTATAGCGATTATCATACGGGCTTTCAGAGTTTCTCATTGTAAAAATGAAACAAATTGACGTGTTCAATATGCGAATAAAAGACTGGTCGCACCCGATTTGGAGTAATTCTTTGCAAGTATTTATCCTGAGACAGCAGCGGTAGCGCACCGCATTTCTGGATGCTTCAGAGAATCGTCCTTTAAGTATGTTAATCGATAATTTACTGGGCATCACCATCGTTAAACATGTATTTACAACTAATTAAGCGCTTTTTAGAGGCGTAAGGTTGGCTTTGTTTAAATTTATTTCATCCTCCACTGACTTAACTTAAATTGGAGGCTGGACTTCCTAAAAACATTTTAAATACAGCTGATCATTCTTGATTCCGTCTGAATCTAAAGCAAACACTACAATTTGGCGCAAGTTTTGCGTGACCATATTTTAGTAGTCACAGGTGCATATAAATATTATTATTACATAGCAGCATCTAGACTGTAGGTATTTCTACGCATAAAATCATGACAGACAGTGAAAAAGTGCCGAGGCAGATCACTGGGGAAAATGCCAGACATCTCTTATTTACGTCCATAATAAGCTCATAAATATAGATTTTAATTACAGGACGTACCGCTTGCAATGACAGTCCGCGTAAATGGTCATGATTTGACGCAAATCAAACGCATCCATCTTGCCTGCTGTGTCTGTACCGCGAAGCCAATATGGCGCTAAGCGAAACGCGTCAAAGTCGCATGATGAGTGGAAAGAAGTTACCAGCCGAAGCGGGCGACGTTCTCCAGCACATGACAACTACCTATATGTATAGGACGAAAAGTCGAATTGCAATTAAGTAAGTTGGCAAGTTATCTCTAAATTGATCGATTGGTTATCTACGTACTCAAGTAAAGATTGGTTTGAAATGTGAAATAAAAACGTTCCTCAATGAACCCCAAATAATTTTTGAAAGTCCAAAAGTTTCGTAAGGCTTCTGATTTTAAACTTAAAAAAAAAGTTTTACCTAACGTTTTACTTACATTTAACTTTCAATAATATTCATAAGTGACAATTTCTGAGTGCCAGCCTGCCAGCCGAACCGGCAAACGAGTAGGTGCTTCTCTGAACTCAATATTTAGCGACAGTCATTCTGAAGATGATTTCATGTGTTTCGTTTTGTTACATAAACGGCATTCAGATTTTAGGTGGCCTTCTAATAAAGGAACAAATCCAAAAGAAACAAATGGGCTCGGCTCACCCAATTAAAGATGAATCTCTGCGCGGATCATGTGACAACATGCCCCTGATGAAATATAACCTACTGCCATCGAGCGAAGCGAAAGGTCTTGATACTTGCTAGTTTAAAATTATGAACGCTTTGAATAGATACAGTGTAAAGGTTTACAACAGTAAAACTTAGCAGTAAAATCACGAAATAATTTAGAAACTATGCTTTATATTATAAACTTTTACTGCTCAATAACGAGTTATGACCTGCTTGTCAAAGAAAAAGTCAAAGTATCAACCAATAGTATCAAGTCGCAGGGCACACTATAAAAGTATGCTAACTGCCAAAATGCAACTGACATACAAAGGTATGCTTACGTTTCTGTATGAACTATAGCATTTTTATTATAATGAGTATTGCGGGTCGCTCCCGCGGCCCAAACGGGCTGAATATTTGATGGGCCGGCTCATATTTTACTCCGCGAGCAGACAAATAAATCAAAGACACCTTAGCGCGGCGACGGCCGCTCCGCACGTCGCGGTAATTGCCGCAAAAACACAGCATGTGCGATTTTTGAGGACATTGGAAAATTTCAGAATAACTTTTGCAACAAACAGATGCTGCAATTACGATTCGATTCATTTGAACAGTGGGTGAATATCAGATTTCGTCTCAAATTTTCTAATTTCTATGGCGCATTTTTTTTTCGACATTTGCGATAAATGAAATAACATA
>BHDV01015233.1:134213-216802 GCA_005406045.1 Adoxophyes honmai
ATATCAAAATGCTACATTTAACTTAATTCAAAAAGCTCAAATAATTTTGTCCAGCTAGCTTGTTCTACACGGATCACTGTGCGGTCTTATCGCAAGTAGTACACCGGACACTGACTCACATACACCACATTAACAGATAGATGTAAAGCAACCGTCTATAAATAAAGATTTCCTAAAATACAACATAGAAAATTAGAATTACTTTGCTTATTGAATTATTACACGATGTAAAATGATTAATTAGGAAGGTTGTTTAACGCAAGTTCGACTTATTTGCTTTCATAGCGCATGCATTTCGAATAATATGATTGAATTATGCAACGTCTATGCCAGTAGACCCGTTCTATAATTCATTGTAAAATTTATAGACACTAGCTGCCCTCAGTCACAAACGAGCATATTTCCCACGTCAATTTTGATTGCGAAATAACAACGTAACGATGACATTTGAGTAGGTCTGTTACCGCTTCAAGTTTCTTGAGTTCTCGTTAATTTACAACATGTCACTTGCTTGATTGTGCGACCGGGTAATTACATATCTTTGCAATTACATATCAATGATAAGCGGAATATTGTGTTATAATTGGTTATGTAGCAAGTACTCACGCTTTATTAATCTTAATGCATCGGATTCGCTTCGTTTTAACTCTGTCGATGTCGGGATTGCTGCAACCAAAGGTCTGGAACTCTAAGGGCGCTTGTGCACTGCCATGAATTTTCCGGTCCGGCCGTCCGGTTTTTCAAGGTCTGTCGCGCCGTCCCGCTCACGCCAATACAATTTAATGGAAGAGCAAGCGAGACGAGAACTCAATGAAAAAGCCGGACCGTAAAATTCATGGTAGTGCACAAACGCCCTAAGGTTCTCACGCTGGTGACTAATACCCTCGGCCACAATCGTTATAAATATTCAGCCATCATGTGGCCGGTCATCTTTCTTTGTTATCATATTATAGGGCAGGATGCCACTGGTGTAATTATGCAAAAAGCTGGGCAGCCTCGGCGGCCGTCCTTTGACGGCCCCGTCATTATGTGCGACGTGAACTAGGATTTATGATATCGGTGTATTTGAAAATATTAATAATGTAGGCCGCTTGAATAGTTTTAAATCACTTTATCGATAGAAGCAACACACCGATCGGTGTTTAGAATACAAAGTTATTCCTATTAAGTAAGAATAGTCTAACGGTCTAAAATTGCTACAAGTTGTATGATTCAAACATAATATGTATGTAAAATTTATTCTTTACTGCAGTAAGTTTTCGATAAACAAGGCTGGATGGAAAATATAAATATGTAATTGCAAAGTATATATTTCCAGCTTTCCAAAAAAGGAACGAGAAATACTTCCATCGAACATAATAAGCTAAACAAGAGCAAACGAATGCGTAATTCGGTGAACAGCGGTTGAATTAGCCGGCGATGCGGGCGTCTTTATAGTGTTTAAATTGGCAAAAAATCGAGACAAGCGTCGACTGACACCGATCGCGGAGGCATCAGCGAAACAGGTGTTATCATAAACATACACTTTGAGATAAAAACAAAATAATTTTCATGAGTGGCCGGCAGGCGCGAACTGCCGGCCGTGTCGCCGACACAATGGCGATTTTATAGTTTTTTTGGCTCGCCGCCGCCGTAAAGGCGAGTAGGTAAGAGGTGTCCGAATCTCACGCGGACGTGCGATCCGCCACACATATTTCCATCCGTACAAAAAGCGGAACTATACCCATAAATATGTCCAAATAAACAATAGTCCAGACCGGCTGAATAACGATTCGTAAGGTTTTGTCGGCAACACTTATTGCTGCGATAAAAAAATTGCTACAGCAAATAGCAAGTAATATACCGAGGCCACATAAACAGAATACTGTCCTAAAATAATACAGCTCAGCTAGCTCATATTTTACGAAATAATTTTTAAATAGTTCAACTATTCCAATGCGTAGGTACGTCTTCAGTAAAATTCAATTACCTGTCTACCTGCTACTAGATACTTACGTGTGCCTGATGTACAGTTTATTTTAATGGTCTAATCGCAATTAGGTAAATGGTAGACTATGTAATTGTTAGTCCTAATTAGCTTCCTTAAAGGTAAAAGAAATCAAAACAATGTGCATTGAGGCAGCTCACATTGTGCGTACTAACGACGCAAAGTGGCGCGGGCGCAGCGACGCGGACAGTCGCGCAGGCGATAATATGTGTACATATGTAACATTAAACTGCAAAAATAAAAGATGCTTTCACACTACATGGGTTCAAGAACAAGTTTTTCCATAACACAAAAGACGACACTGAATAGTTATAGCTGCTTCGCGGCCTCGCCGCATAATCCAATAAAACAATCCGCGGAATGTACACTCTACGCCATATTCTGCTACATTGTCGCTCCATGATTTTTTAAGATCGATTTCCAATGGGACATAGGCGATGCGAGAAAAATGGATTACCTGTTGAAGATTGTTTATAGTAACTAGTCCACATACGAGTTAGTGTAAGAAGTCACGCAATTATAATATTCAGGACCTGTTTATAAACAAAGTATCTAGATAATATTATCTTACCGGTGACTTATTTCGAATGATGCCACTTTATTTTACAGTTATTATGTAGTACAGGATGCTAATAATTATAGTCGTTACGACGATTTAGTTCAAAACGAATATTTTTCTGGGTAGTTTTGTGCATAATGATACATAAGGGTTTTATTAAGTGTCAATAAGGTCCTTGTGCAGTAAATAAACAACCTCTTATACATTGTATCACTATGAAACAATAGCAATGTTTATCTCACGAACTGTACAAATGAAATTGGCGACTGAATCTCAAAATATATGAATTTGATTCAATGGAAAGGCGAGCGGCTTCTTTCTGCGTCCGAAGGGCTGCCACCGGGCATTCGGTGACTATTTTTATTTGCAATATTATAAATGGCCGTATTATGCGATGACTAAAATTCTCATTCAAATTTTTTTGTAAGCAAAACATCAGTAGGCTCACAGGTTTGCTTGAACTTTGGCCATTTGTTTAGATAGTAAGAGATTTTTTCTGATAGGAAACAACAAAGTATTAAAATTACTAGTGAAATAATCATTAACTACGAGTACTTGCTACTTATCAGACAAATAAATAAAAAGAAGCTAGCTATAAATAAATCAAACTAAATAAACTGACCTGCACAACCATTAGTTGACGCCAAAAGCAAGAAAAATTAAATATAATACGTTTACATAGAGAAAAATTAGTAGAAGGGAGTAGGTAGATCTTAGAGTTCTCAGTCTGAAAGACATTAATTACTTTCACTTAGTCCCTGGGGAAAAAAGCAGGCAAAAGGACAACAAAGTTACGGGACTCTAAAATACTCTTATCTCATCTCAAGTAAACGTAAATAAAACCCGACGCAGTTGTCAAAATGATTGGACTCCTAGCCAAATCAAAATGGTGTCCAGGAACAGCGGGTAGCCCTGCGCGGCCATTATGCAAGCCCCAACACGTGTCGCGCCGCGTCCACACCTCGCCTCCATAATTGTCACAATATTATACTTACTGTTTACTACGCGCTTTCCTAAATAAATCCGATCGCAACACGATTCACGTTTTTTTGTTTACATTTTAAACGAGAACAATGGTGCTAGGAGTTTGCCTTTGCTGAGGATTACTTTATGAGTACTTGTAGTAGCAAAGAGGAAATAGTGCAGTTGCAAAATTGTTCATACAGAACTGTAGAACTAAGAACAACATTTTTACAAATAAGGAGAACCTAACTGTTTTGAATGCCTCCTTAGTTAAATAATAAGCAAATGCCTAAGAGTAAGTAGGTGCAAAATAAATAAAAGGGAACCGCATTAAATATTAAAAAAACACCATGTCGTCGTCGATTGTTCAATGCCATCTTTTTACGTCCAACGGTAAGTTAGAATAATCAATTAATCAGACTTCGCAAAGCCGTGCTTTTGGGTATAATCAAAAATTAGTAGATGACTAACTAATTCACTAATTAATATACCCAAAATTCGAGGTGGCAGATTTGTTCCCTCTAAGTGCGGGTAAAGGCACTTTAAGAATAGATGGATGTGAACGTTCGTACCAAAGAAATACATTTTAACAGTATAAAATTATGTATAAGTTGGTATGTAAGTAAATGCAATATTTATAAGTATCAGCAAGTATAAATTTGTCCAGCATCAGCATGTAATGCTTTAATGACCACAATTAAATTTAATACATATTTAGGAACATAGGTTTAGCAATGCTTTAGGCGACAGACTAGCAACCTGTCACTATTATACCTGTTCCACCTGTTATCAAATCTAAAATTATGCTAGAAGTGGCTAGGAAGCGTGAAATAGTCAAGATCATGGTTTTGTCTATGTCACGTTCACTTTTCATATGCTCTGCCTACCCCGTTTGGGAACATAGGCGTGATTGTATGTATGTATGTATTAAATTTAATGACTTTTGCAAAGTTTGCAGTTGGGGTGAACCTATTTTGACGTTTTAATAATCGATTAGTAAAATTGTATACTTACATAAAAAAAGGTTCAGACAACCATAGTCCATGGGTACACTCTACAAAGTCTCTTGGACTATTAGAACAGCATTTCAATATTTTATGCAAACTGATGTTTTATGTTAAGTTTAGCGGTTTAGTATTTTCCTCTTTTATTTTCATTCACACGCCGCGGCGAAGTTGCCCCTTTCCTTTTGTCAAACATAAGTTTCTATTGTACGAGCTGTCATTGTTATGCTACCACCTCGGCGCAACACTGAATATTTCTTCAAACTTTTTAAACGTTTTTGCCTGTACCTTGTACCCTGTGCCGGGTTCTGCGGAGCGGGTGATGGTGTTGGCTTGAAAGAATTGTAGAAAGTAACGAAGTAAAAGTTGCAAAGGCTTATTTTCCAAAACGGGGAGCTATTATTTAAGTCCAAGTATTTTTTTTATGTGTTATCCAAATGTGTTGTTTGCCGTGTTGTGTCGGAATAGAATTACACCTCTCCGTTTCTTCCGTGGATGTCGTAAGGCGGGAATAAGGAAATAGGTTTAGTATGCTTTAGGCGACAGGCTAGCAACCGATCTTTATTCAACCTGTTCCATCTTTCATCATCATCATCATTTCAGCGACCTGCATCCAGTCCAGCGTTTTCCGGCATCCTTTATCAAGTCGTCTGTTCGTCTTGTCCTACGCTGCGCTTCCATCTTTGCAAACCTAAAGCTATGCTAGAAGTGGCTGCGAAGCGTGATCTATACTAATATAATAAAGCTGAAGAGTTTGTTTGTTTGTTTGAACGCGCTAATCTCAGGAACTACTGGTCCGAATTGAATTTTTTTTTTGTGTTGGATAGACCATTTATCGAGGAAGGCTATAGGCTATATAACATCACGCTGCGATTAATAGGAGCGAAGAAACATTGAAAAATGCGGGAAAAACGGGGGAAATTAGTCACTATTCCACGCGGACGGAGTCGCGGGCACAGCTAGTATAGTCATAATAATGGTTTTGTCTATGTCACGTTTCGTATGCTCTGCCTACCCCATTTGGGAACACAGGCGTGATTGTATGTAGGTATGTATGTATGTATGTGTTGTCCAAAGGAACACTGTACCTACACTAACAGTTAATTTTACAGCGCAGAGATTAATCATAGAGTAACATATACTATAAGTTAATAGCTTTATAATATACTTAAATAATTAAAAGACAAAATAAATTACTTATGTTAAGGACGTTTTATAAAAAGGGTACTTTTTTATTTGGCAAAAATATGGTATTCCTACTCAGAATTAAGTCCACCTCTATTGGATTAGTTAAAAAAATGTTCTACATAAAGATTACAGTTTTTTTGGAATTATTTTACACATAGGTATTTAATACCTACCGGATGGCATAAATCTGACTCACGAAATCGCATCACATTTTTTTATGGCCCTTAAAGATACTTCAGTAGCTTTCCTTAAATCATCGCAGCTTTAAAGAACGTTTGCAGTGAGTAAGTACATCGCATTTATTAATTTAAAATAGACTTGAAGGCTGTATTACGTCAACAAATACCCGATCAGAAACGTTGCGTCGTTTGGTAATTTCAAGAGCGTGTCTCAAAAAACATTAATTAACGAGCTCAATTAACGATTGCCGTGTCGGAGTATTTTCACGGTTGTTCCTTGAATAAAGACGGTGCTCCTCGGAAGCATGTGCGCGGCGGCGAGAATCCATGCGAGTGGTGGATTCGTGCGACTGGTTAATTGCCGCGTACGCAGCGCACGTACCGCCGCTGACATGTCACAAGACGTCTGCCACCGGCAGCGGCGATCCCTCAACGAATTCCAATCGGGAAGAGCGAAAAAGACACGAGCCGAGCATGTGCGGATAAAAAGTTGTGGAGCCGGGCCTCGCCGCGGGAGGCACCGCGCTACCGGCGCCCGCGCCGCCCGCGCCCGCGCTGCTAATGCGCTCGCTACTGAATCACGTGATTAAAACGTTCGCCACCGTCGATCGGCTCGCTCACCGCTTTTATCAATCTTGCCAGAAGTCATTCATGCTTACCTTCAAGAACTTTGTAACGAGTTCCTTGATTAATGAGTGATTTACAATCAATCATTTTTTATGCTTAGTACCGCGCCGGGGGAAAAGCAAAATAAGAATAGCTATCGTTTCCGAGTATTGCAACGATGAATTTGAGGAACTGCGGTGAAGATCAGCGGTCGGGCGGCGCGCGCCGCGACTCACAAAAACAGCGCAGTCCTGTGCGCGGGCGCGGCGCGTGTCGTGCTCCCGCGACGCCGCGCCGCGCCGCCGCCGCGCTCACAAGACACGACGCATGCGGAATTACTATACAATTGCATGGTAATTCAGATACCGTAAGAATAATTAACCCGTATTAGTAGTACCGTCTCCGATAAACTCTTAAAGAAGACCTATACGACGCACGGTTAAGAGGGCGCACACATTTTTTACGAACGTAATATAAGATCAGGTGGGGGAAGAGAAATTCAGGGGCAGGGCAGGGGTAAGAGGCACCACAGACCATAACTCGTCGAGTTATGAGTGATTATAGTCTGTAGAGCCCTCTTATCCCTGCGTTTCTCTTCCCCCACCTAACCTTAGTGGTTTTGGACCAATGTTTAAAAAATCGTAAAATGTAAATTAACTCATATTTAGCCATGAAAAAAATATGGTTAGACTAAACATATTCTGTAAATTTACAATAAAATTGTTTCATTTGTAATTACATTAAAATCAATGAGAAAAAAAATAAAGTAATGGTTCAACTTTCAAATTATGTAAAATGATATTTGAATAATAAAAACCAATAATTTGATTGATCTTAATCCGTTAATCCCCAGTAGACTATATTGTCTATCAGATAATAACAAGTTTATATCGTTTATGGTAAATTTTAATGGAAAATTTTCAAGTGAAAGACAGCTCTGACGCGTATTTTTGTGAAAACCCTTCAACAAATTGGCTAAGTAAAAGAAATCTGTGTTGCTAATAAAATATTTCTTTCCGTTAATCCCTAGAAAAAGAGTTTATTTATATGTTACAGTAGTTTTTCTTTAAAAACTTAAGGATTTATAGCTTTCTAAAGCATTGGAAAAACATCAAAATCACCGAATTTTGTGTGCACGCTCTTAAGCGAATTAAAGATAAATCAATGTCCATAGTAAGAGCACGCAGAAAGTTGAGCGGCATGGCAATGGGCCGCGGTCGTCGCAATGTGCGCAGACGCAGGCGTCATACGAATGATGCGATTCATGCGATATAACGGATCGACCCGATTATTTCTGTCCATTTCACGGCTGTTTAATAGCAATGTTAAAGTCGGCGAAAGCAAACATACCCGCCCTGTTTATCGAATATTTTACGATCCTCACCGGATTCATTTTAAAATGTTAAGCTTTGTGGAAGCGGCTGAAAGATTGTTTAACTCCCGCCGACGATGTTAGTTTCACTATTTCAGATATTTATATTACAGTTAGTCATTTACCATTCTGATTTACCTGCATGTATGTTTATTCAGACTCAGGTGTTTATAAAACCTACATGAATACGTTATTTGAAATTTAAGATTAATAGTGCCAGAAATCATTCGGCGCAAAAACATCTGGACGCAGTCAGCTCGTCTTTCAACTGTCAATCGTCTGATATAAACTTCACTAATATACACAGGATTTATATCTCCTAAGAATAATTTCCACAAGAAGCGTTACCGCTCGCACCTATTGATGTACTCATATACTGCATTATTTTTTACTCGTATGAAGAATTCTTGCGGCAAACTTCGCACGGTTTCGTTTCGGACACTTCGTGAATACAATATGAAAATTTAGAATCAGGTTGGCATTTTAAAAGAGTTATGTCCAGGAAAACGTTGGACCGATTTCATTTTAGTCAAATGGTGGTTTAACCGTTAAGGTATGGTTTCAATCTCGACTTCACGCAGCAGCAATAGAAGACATAGACAATACTAATATCTTTGCATTTCAATGAACCAATATTTGATGTTGACGAGATGACAACGTGCGCTTGGGCCGTGTAGTCAATGTTGTAGTTTGTAGCGTACTTGTAGATTGTAGACACCAAGAGTTTCGTCTATTATTATTATTGCAAAAGGTACCTGTATTGTATGGAAGTTTAGAATAATGTGGTAATAACAAACAACAATTTAGGCTTGACAATTAGACAGCTTTAAAGATAATTATCAACAAATTATAATGCGTCCTGCTAATGTGGTTTTTGTGTTGTCTCGCGCCGCACCGCTTCCGTTCAGGTGACGAGTGATAATATCGTGTAATACATCGTTTGTCACTCTCCTAATGTTATATTATAATACGGGGCCATCACCGGCATGCTGTCATGTATAAACGTCTTTAAAATTAATAGGTGAATAGATAACGTGTTAGTTGTGTTAAGCTTGGCAGCGCGTAGTTTTGTCGGAATTTACATAAGGTAAGCTTGTGGCGTCATTGTTTTGTATGCGTAATGAATTTGTTTCCACTTAGGATCTTATCATAAGAGATGAACTACTTTCTGTTGTGAGGTAACAGCCGGTGCTTTGTGAATAAATTGAACATGGGGGTGTAATTAAAACGCTTTATAAATATAAATATATTTTAAGGCTACAGAAGTAAGATTTTTTTTCTGTATGTCAGTATCTTACCTCTACACCTTTTAACTGCAAGGCTATTTTATTTTACTGCATAGCCCTTTTAGACCAAATTATTATGAAGTTTGACACAGCTTATTTTTTCCCGTGAAATGCAAAGAATCTGTAAACAAGGACTATACCTTATCGGTTTAGGTAGTTAAAACAATATAAACAATCTTGACATGTCTTTTTGTCGAAATACACAGTCTAAAAATGAAAATAGTTACACTATACAATTCAATTATGAAAGTACCTACCTAAATGATTTTTTGATTGAATGATTGTAAAATGTAAAGTTTTCGATTTATAAAGTGTACGTTTAAATAAAAAGACACGTCAAGATTGTTTACATTGTTTTAACTACCTAAACCGATAAGGTATAGTCAGTGGATATGTATAATTTTAAGCGTGTATTACTGTTGCGATTCCATCTGCATGGAATTCCTGTGGGAGCTTTTATTTACACTCAATCTTTTTAACATACTATCAGTCAACTTGACTCTGGTCGACCGCTGTATAATATGAGCGACCTGCTCAACTTAAATTGGAAAAATAATTTTCCAATAACTATGCTTTTCCTGAGGTAAATGTAGTTTATATCCTTTCTCGAAACTCCAACTATTTCCATGTCAAATTTTGTCGTAATTAGTTCGGCAGTTGTTGCGTGATAAGGTGACAGACGACTGACAGACAGATACAGTGTTTAGCCTCCTGACGACTGGCGTGCTATACATAGTACATAAAATGAAAGTCATTTGTAACTTTGTCTATGGGCACTAAGAGTCAAATTTGAACTCCACATAATTTGACGCTGGTCGTCAGGAGGTTAGACTACCTACTTACTTCTAACGCGGCTGAACGACATCGAGTTAATTAAAACCTTTTAATTTAAATAATGTGATGTAATAAATATGAGCAAGAATCACAAAAGGCTAAAACGTTATCGAGATTTACATATATACATACCGTCACGCCTCCTTCCCATCGGGTTTCACAGAGATCACTTTGTTCCACATGCTACGATCCTTAAATACCTCTTTTGCTTCATCCACATTAATTAATCTCTTCATACATGCTCGTTAATTTCGGGTACTCTTGACCTGAACTTTTTCTAAGGCGTTCCTAATTTGGTCACGGAACGTCCCACCCATCTACACTCCCCGAATAAATATGTTTAGTACGTCTTCTTACATCCAAACCAATTTTCGTATTTTTTTCTGTCCTGCTTAGTTAATCTATTTTCACATCAGCTCGTTCGCTTATTACATACATACATACATATCCTCACGCCTGTATTCCCAAGAGGGGTAGGCAGAGCACATGAATTTAAAAATCTAGTGCCATATTTAGCAATTTCAGGGCAACCAGATGGCTAAACGTGATATTGCATTGACAGGTTGCTAGCCCATCGCCCACAATACACTAACCCTTTCCCAGAGTCGACCTCTTACGACACCCACGGGAAGAAAGGGGGAGGTGCTATTCCCTTATTACACTATTGCTTAATCTACCTTTCACTGATATACCTTCCAAACTTCTTAACGCTCGCATAGACAGACAGACAGACAAACTTTCACGTTTTTTTTTAAAGCTGTCCGTACCCATTTGAATCTAAAATTATATGTTACAGTGACATAACCTTGTTTCATAAGCATAAAAGTAACATACATGTAGCAGGTAATTGGGTAGGCAGAGCACACGAAACATTAAACAAACAAAACCGTGGTCATTTAGCATATTTTTAGCCACATTTATCATATTTTTAGGTTCTGATCCTGACGTTAGATGAAAGAAACATACCTAATAGTGATGGGTTGCTAGACCGTCGCCTAAAGCATACCAAAAAGTAACCTATTTTATTTTGTCGCCTCTTACGACATTCACGGAAAAATGGAGAGGTGTTGTTCTAAACTCGACACCACACGGTAATAATTATAGTTACAAATAATAAAAAATATTAAAGGCAATAGAAAGACTGTTCTGTTTGGAGTGTTTCTGAGGGGCTACTTCTTGCAAGTGTTTTAAAAAATAACTGTGTATTTCTGTTAGTAAAAGTAGTTATTACTGAGAGTTTTAACTATATCCCATCTCTTTAACTTGATCATAACAGATAGATACATACCTACTTACATGCGCTGCATATTGATGTCGTTTATAAGGGGATCCCCTTGGAATGCATAATTTTATTTAGACTATTATTGTTTCGCATAATTAATTTGGCATAATTAATTTTGGCATAACAGTACTTTCGCATAATAATACTTTGGCCTAATACTTTTTTGGCATACTACGCTAATAGCATGATTTCATTTGGACTAATTTGTATTGGCCGAATACACATTACGCATACTATTGTTTGGGCTAATAATTATTTGGTATAAATGTCTTTATGCATAATTTAAAAACTCAGTTTCGTTGTTACCATGTATTTACTATTATTAGGTTAGGTTAGGTTAGTATGAAATCCAGGCGCGAAGCGCCTAAACATCGCGGAATAGTTCGCGGACCATGATCGACATCGATTTAGTTCCTAAATAATACATAAGTATGCATACCATTGGTATGAATAGCAATAATTACCACGAGCCATTGGCACAAAACTTTACTATTTTTTGGCATAATACTGTTATGCATATTGATATGATGCCATTTGATTATTATGCCTATTTATGCTTATGCTCATAGACATTAGTCTTGATGACAATTATGCTTCATGTGTTTATGCTTTTTAATGTTATGCGTTAAAAAATATGCGTAATGATGATTATGCAAAAAACATTTTCGGCGAAAAGTATTATGCGAAACAATATTAGTCAAAAAAACTTTATGCCTTCCAATAGAGAACCGTTTATAAGCGGTCGATATTACAAACAAGCGTTGCGTATGGAAATAAATCACGAATATCACGATGCACGACAGTAGGGTACGTCTATCATAATACGATTTCTAAAATGTGTCGTGAATAATACAATAACAAACTCATGAAACATTTATTCACGCAGCATTGTCGCATCAAACTTAATTAACATCGGACGTATAATTATGAGGACACTGATTATATTTTATGAATAATTTAGATATTTCGCTCCGGAAGTCCTGACAATTGTTTGCCGTTTTCATAAGCCGCTTTTGTTATTATTGGATATAAAAAATATGCAAATCGATCGCAGCGACAGGATGTTCATTTTTGTATTGTATTAGCATGTAAATTACTTTTGTATCCGTGGTTGTTACAATTACAAATTGTAATGTGCAACGTAGTAGCTAGCGGTCGGTGAAATTATATGGGATGGTGTCCCGGCTTTATTTGATATGAATAATGAGATGTTTCCATTTAAATGTGTGTCCGAAGGCGTTTTTAAAATTCTGGTAACAACATTCCTACTTATTCTACACCGTCATTAAATTTGTCGTTTATTAACTGTGGTTGCTAAAATTTAAACAATCAACAACCAACTAGCCTTTTTAAACTAAGTTTAAATTTATGACTTCAATCCGTCTTGTTGTCAACTTTTAATACTTCAAGAAAACGCACAGATACAATCGTTGTCGGCACTCACTGCTGCATACAGTCGAGATTAAAGAAAAACCTTTAAAATAAGCATGCCAATGAATTCTATTGGTCTGCAATTCACAATCCGTTCAAACTAACCGAACACTGAGAGTCCAAAAGAACTGCCTGACTTTAGTTCCGCTATCCGCCGCTAGATGGCGTTACTGGTATCTTAGCAATGCTCCGCGATGAATGAATGAGTAAACTATGTTTCAATACTTCTATAACAATGTATCTTACTAACACTTACAGTTTTAAGTAAAAAACTGTATTATGATTAATATTTGATTTAGGATATGTAAGGAATTTCTAGCCGCTAAAGGGGGAAAATGGTGGCGGCTAAAGGAGCGGTGGCTGGACTAACTGCGAGTGCATTGCTAGGGAGGACTAGGACAGTCTGATTCTGAGCCCGGAACTAGAACAAAACTTGCTGAATGCTTGTATTTCAGAAACTCTGTAAAACTATCCAAAATCACGTTTATCACGTTTATTATTTGTTACTTTGAATGCACGTGGGAAGTTGAAAAATAGGCACAACGAGGGCTCTGCTAATTAGTGTAGATTATTTTGATAGTTTCGCACTAAAGATACCAGATTTATTTTCTGATGTTGTCAAATATGATGTAGGCTCATAGTAGGTCCACAATTACAATTCTTATTAACCACATGAACTATTGAATTTGTGCTTGAGGATGATCACTTAAAACGTTGATCCGTCAAAGCAAATGTAAAAAAAAATAGACAAAAATTAAGTATACTCACCGTCGTTTCGTACTGCTCTGTCGTTCTGCGGTTCCGTTGCATTCCCGTTGCAAGTCCGGTGCAGCCGTCAGAATCGCATCGCTGCAGCGAGGTCACGTGCAGGCTGCACGCCCCCGGCCCGCCCTCGCCGCCCCGCCCCGCCCCTCCTTCCACACTTGTTTTGACGTAAGGTGTCCACTTGCAACTATGCAAAACGCTGGCCCTGTCGGGGAACACGGGGTTGCCAGATGGCGCGGAAACTACATGTGCAAAATGTTGGGGATTATTCCGTTGGGTTTCCTTCTCGTATTGTTGACTTTGAGTTACAATAGGTCGCAATAGGAGTCCTTTCAATCTTAAATTAAAAAAAAAAGAAAAATAATCCTTTTATAACCAAATTCAATCAACAAAACGAGCACTACCCTACCAGTTTAACTCGTTCGTAAATCTAAAATGGAACAAACCATCCAAAATTGTTTCCAAGATTTAATCATCACATGGTCTTGTTCAAATGCAACGGTACCTCGCTCCATAAAGATTTTATTCTTAACCGTAGATACCGAAGCCTATCTTTTAATCTATTTGTCTCCGCGCCGAGCAAAGCAAACGAAAAGTCCGATATTTGTAGAAGTACGGAGTGACCCGGCACGCGTACGTTTTTGTTCTGGTTTCTGCCATTCCAATTTTTACCAAAAACTGTGACGTTGAAAATTCAAATCGTGATTCTAGTTTCTCAATGTCTTTTTTGCGACTTTAACGGCTGTTTAATTGTTGCCCTTTGCCGAAAGATTTGAGAAGGCTAAGTGACTAAGATCGCTGACCTGCCTAAGTTGTGCTTAGTTGTTATGTACATACCTACCTACCAGTTTATATATTTTCTAGTCGGTAAATTAACATCAATAAAGCTCTCTCAAATACAAAAGTCAGGTATTGGTCAACCTTACATTGTTCTTATCATGTAATTTTACAACTACCAAACCGATTGTTTTTACACTGCCTAGTCGATAATGATTGACAAAGCGGCAGTCGAGTCCAATTTACATGACTACTCTGGCTATACGACATTGTAGTTGAAAGATCCAGATTGCTGCAATAAAATCATCAAAGACATCGATTCAAACCAGTCCGACACAAAAACGACTTCATTGACTTCTTTAGTTTAGTCATACTAATTTAATGATAAATAAATATTAAACAGAACCATGTAGGTACGTGCCAATGCTGCAGATGGTGATTTCTTGCACGAGCGAATAACTTAGTTCATTGGCTTTGCTCAATATACGGATTGCATGTATACATTTT
This sequence comes from Adoxophyes honmai, assembly GCA_005406045.1. Lineage (NCBI taxonomy): Eukaryota > Metazoa > Arthropoda > Insecta > Lepidoptera > Tortricidae > Adoxophyes > Adoxophyes honmai. Next base: position 148,954 of record BHDV01015233.1, read on the forward strand.
AAGTAGAAAAGATTTAATTTGTTCGAAGTTAGCTCCGGTTAAGACACAGGCAGGTACCTGTCATTCGCATCAAATTGCCGTCAATGCAAAAGGGATGACTGGGTTGAAAACATACTTATCATTAAGTTTAGCCTGTCAGTTACATTATAGTGACGTCACTTTCTAGGTCAATTGTACTCAATAGCGACACGACTCGAAACTTCTACCTCAGCAATTATTCTCGTATTAAATTGTTTGTCAACCAAAAGAAAAAACACATGTGCCTACAATATTTTTCTATAATGTGACAGACAGACTTAAGAATTTTTTAGTTATCTAGCCTATTTCTAATACCTTATCTTAGCCCTTAACGTGGCAAGATTTCAGGCAGCGGGGAAAAGTTCGCAAGTCGAAAATTCAAAAATTGGAGCGAAAGCATGAAAAACCGCCACTACTTAGATTAGTCAGATTTCGGGCACTGTAACTTCCCAATGCGACTTCTAATTGCGCCAGATGTTAATAATATTAAATTGGGGTGAAATGTACCTACACTTATCTAAACGTGTATATTTGCTTATCAATCTCCTTGTATCCATAGCAGGGCATGGTATGAATATCCTCTGGTACCGATTGCTTGCCTCACGTCGCGTAGGGTCCATAAATATTCTGGTAACTAGGTAATCATACATCATTTTAATTTTAATTGCAAATCTCAGCTCTTGTATTGCATTGCATGTAGGTATTTCAAGTACGCGCGCGGTTATGAGGAATGTAAGCTCGTGTTATAGTTTTCTTCTGACAAATAAAAATTCCGCACAGTGGCATTCTGGTGCTGCGGTAGTTGGTAAAAAGCGCTCTTGCTCGCGGTGGGTGGATGTTCCATTAGGACGCATAGTGTATGAACGGGAGCGCAAGCGCTGGTAGGATGTTTTTCTGCGCGAGGGCAGCCGGCGGTGCCCCGCGGGTGGTAAGTCAGCTCCGGATAAGTACGGGAAGTCAGCATGTGATTAAAAAACGTGTAAGGGAAAGCCTGGTCGAATCTGAAACAGGGATGCGAGAGGTCTCGCGAATTGGCCACGAATTTTAAAGTCTACATTAAAGAGTAGCTGGCTATGCCTACTAAAAAGTCGTAAGAGACACAATCTAAGGTCTGTAATAAAAGTTACGAAGTACTTAGACTGTTTTTTCTAAATTGGCTACACAAGAGTCTCAGACACATTCAAGATTTCTGCTTTCTGATTTAGGTACAAGCAGGAAGGTACATTTTTTTTGTGCATAAAATCTTCATAATTTTAATTTCAGACACAGTTTTCTTTTGGATGTCTTGGAGTACCAGTTTGGAGTGAGCCCAGAGCGCTGTCTGTTATGAATTGTATGAATGTTTCATGCGTACTCCACGCTACGTAGCCGACAATTAATTAACTCTTGCGCAGCGTTTACATTAATTAGCGGGCATGTTCGTTAATCATACATTTAACTTCATAATTGACAAGTGTCTGCCGTAGGTGCTTTTTTTTTAATGTTCCTAAGAAGAAAAGTAGGATAGTATAGGGGTTTCGGGACCACTGTTTATTTGCGGTTGGTAAAACGTTATCTATCATAAGTCCCTATACAATGTCCATTATGTAACATATTTGAAATTACCAACCGCAAATAAGAAACACTGAAATGGTGTTAAAACACAAGGTATGTTGAATGACAACAAAGTGTATGTTAAGTGGTTGTGGTTGGGTTTGAATGAGAAATCATGGATAAATAAAAACGAAATTGTATGAATATATTTTGGTTTATTTAATCATCTACTATTTAAACATTAAACTACCGTGAGACTCACTCATGTTGAAAATTTAACGGATAACTCACGTGCATTAAATCGAGTTTAGCTCGACATGTTTCGGACTAATTCGTAGCCCTTCATCTAGGAGCCGCGGCGGCTGGTGCAGCCAAGCGCGAACTACGTGCCTGCCTGTGTGTGAAGTTCCCAATCCGCACTGGGCCCGCGTGGGAACTATCGCCCAAGCCCTCTCATACTGAGAGGAGACCTGTGCCCTGCAGTGGGACGTATATAGGCTGATGATTATGATGATGATTATTTTACTGATAGCTGCGAGTAACCGCACGTGAGAACTTTAACGTTATCGCATTTATTTTCCAAAGTGATATTAACCGCAGTTGTTAACTATATTAGGTATTTTCCCACTGTTATTATAATAACAATATGATTTTGCAGTAGATATAAAAGTGGAATATTAGTGTGAATAATTATCAGTATTCATAGTTCACCCCGTCTGTGAATAGCATTCGCACAATTTATTTCTCAATTCACTTTGCACAAGGAATATCAAACCCACGCACGCCACACATCCGGCCCTATTGCAACAACACAACGCTGCATCCCGTCTTGATTAATGATTAAAAGAGACCTAATTCCCTTTCTTTGTGCGGTGTTGCGATAGAATAACACCACTCCATTTCTTGCGCGGAGGCGACTAAGGATATATACACATTTTTGACGTGAAACGTCTTTAAAATCGCGCCGAAACATACGGGTACCATGTTTAAAAAGCGGACCGTAACGAAAAGGTCTATATCATCGTACCTTAATAATTAAAAAACTATTAGTCGTAGAAACAAAAATGTGGTGTGAATATTTTACTTATAGAGTCAGCTCGCTGTTATGACCTTGAGTTCGTGTCGGAGTCGAGTGGGGCGGCGGGGGAGGGATGCTGCGTTTACTGTGCTAAACCGGCGCTCTCGCTTGTTTCTATTCAGTGTAACTTGTGACTCCGACATTATAGCGCGGTGATTCTTTCGTGAATTTGTAGAGTATATTTGAACCGATTGATTTATACATAAATAAAGTGTAATTTGGACAGTATTTATATATAAAATGACCAGAAAGTGATAATAAATATATAAATATTTGCTATGTCGGCCTCAGCTCGTGCAAGAGCCAGCCAGAAATATAAATCACAGCTATCGTTACAAAGAGGGGGCTATGGGCCACGCACAGGTACCCCAATGTCCGGCGCCGAGCGAACGAGACGGTTTCGGGAACGTCGCAAAGCTGCTGCCGCCGACCTCGCGAGAACCTCTACCACTGCAATACCTATACTATTAAATATACTATTAAAAACCTATATTATTAAAATACATAAAACAGCGTCAATCTTGTTTCATTTCAATCTTTTACTTTAAAAGCGATTCGCTAACCAGACGTTTCACGTTAAAACCAACGGCCGTGTGTCCCGACACAGCCACACCCGATTTTTTTAAGCAACAGACCAGCAACGTATAGCTATTATACTATTACCTCTTCCATCTAATATTTTCCATGTGGTGTCAGGATTAGAATAACACCTCTCCATTTCTTCCGCGGATGTTGTAAGAGGCGACTAAGGATATATGTTAAGGTACATTTTAGCCGGTAGGCTAGCAACCTGTCACTATTGTACCTGCCGCCTCAAAACCTAAAAAATATTATGATAAAAGTGTCATCGTTTTCTCTATGTATTTTATTATTTCGTCTTATGCCTCACGTTTCGCATGTTCTGCCTACCCCATAAGTATTGGGAACATAGGCGTGATTGTATGTATGTATGGATGTATGTATTTCCCTTAGACTCACACTATTATTATCCATCGCCGTCGCCCCCGCCAATACCATCAACTGTTAAATTCAACAACGGCCGCTGCCGCCGCCGCCGTCGCCGCTACCATCAACTGCTAAATTCAACAATCGCTGCCGCCATCATCCACCAACTGTTAAACTCAACAACACCAATCCGCCGCCGCCAAAGCCGCCGCCGCCCTCCAACCCATACCGGCTTCACAAATTTTGCAAAAACCAATACCTGCTTTATTTGCGGTTGGTAATTTCAAATACGTTACATCAATGTATGGACAATGTATGGGGACTTATGATAGATAAAATTTTACAAACCGCAAGTAAACAGTGGTCCAGAAACGCTTATACTATCCTATTTAAGATATATTTGGGCCACTCGTGTTTGTTTGGTTCTATTTTATACATTAATATGTGAATAAAACCTGTTATCTTTTTACGTCAGCAATTTTTAATCGTGGTGTTTCATTATTATTGATCATATTACATATTTAATTCGTAACTAACAACTTTATTAGATTACAAAACAAAAACGCGAATGAAAAAAAAAACATAACTAACATATTTATAAACTAAAGTAAGTTTGAGTAGAAATGGGCACCACTGAGGCATGGTCCCAAAAGTGCTGGCAGCGTTTCCTCGCATCGCAATGCTGATGCGTTGAACGAGGATGCTGCCAGCTCTTCGGTCTCCAGTTGTATCAGAATCAGCCAGACGCTTGGCTATAACTAATTAGGTAAAGTAATATAATAGAGAATTCTTAACTCGCAGGTCGCCAAGCAAATTTTCCACAAAACAGAGACCACCTCGATGTCCAATTGTCCAGTCATATATTATTTCAGTCGAATTAATACTTATGATTATTTTATTATTGTAAAGTGGCGTCTAGCTGGAATTGCCCTGTCAGAGAATCATAATTGTTTGGGTTATAACTTTATTACGTATAATTTGAAATTTATTTTCTAAAACGTTTAAAGTTAAAGATGGTTTTATTAAACCTTGGCTACTTACAATAATTATAAACAATTACATTTAATTGATGGTTGTATCAATCATTTAATTAATAATCTTTAGTAGCAAGTAGCTTGCTACGAAATGAATAGGTACAACCGTTTTTTTTAGGATTTGGTAGTACGAGTAAGACGTATCGATGTAAAATTTATTTAATTCCACAATTATACCAAATAAATGCAAAAAACTTTTTCACTAGGTAACAAGTAGTGTCCGACCGAAACTGGTTTTGCGGCCGAAACCGAAACCGAAACCGAATGTTCGGCAGTGGCTTCAGTTTCGGCCGAAACCGAAACCGAAACCGAAACTCACGTGGTCAAGTATAAAGTTCGATAAAATACTGAAATGTGATGCACTTTATCCTGTATTAATTAGGACACGAAATTGAGACAATTATATTAAAAAAAAGAAAAAAGGCCAAGTGCGAGTCGGACTCACGCACGAAGGGTTCCGCACCATTGACTTGGTAGATAAATTAAAAGCGAATTGAGTTTAAAGCGAATACTAGATCTAGTTCATGTTTTTATTTCTTCACTTCACATTTTTTTTTTAGTTTTATCATACCCTTATTTTAGAAGTTAGCGTTAGCGTTGAACATTAAACTACCGTGAGACTCACTCATGTTGAAAATTTTCGGATAGCTCACGTTTAATAAATCGAGTTTAGCTTGACATGTTTCGGGCTAATTCGTAGCCCTTCATCTAGGAGTCGCGGCGGCTGCTGCTGCCAAACGCGCACTGCGCGCCTCCGTTTTCTTCGCGCGACTGCTCGTGCGCGACGAAACTAACACTGGCACACGCAACTACCCTCGTTATTATCGTCATTTATATTATTGTCAAAAATACACAACATGGTTGCACTGCCTCCAGTTGTACCCATTGCTCTCCAAGACCCAAGACACGCTTCACGTGACCCAGTTCTCGATCAACAAACCGAAGATCTAAAATTTTCAAGGCGCGATTTATCAACGCACTGTGACTCACGTAGAACAAGCTAGCTGGACAAAAACAAAATTGACTTATCTAGAAATCCTTAATAAGGTAATTACTATATTAGTTGGTGATAGCATTGGCAGGTATTGTTTTGTCGTAGATCATTTTCAACACGACTAATAAAGGTAAGTGTATAGAATAACTACGTTCAGTGCCTTAATTTAGTTGCATTTTAGCTTCTATTGCGATTAAGTGTCATTGCCAGATTTCACAAGTGTCGGTTAATTTTTGTGATGGATTCCACTATTAAGGGTAAGTACTATATTATAGGTCACTTTATTAATATATTATTCTCCTTTTACTCGAAAAAAAATGTCGATAACTTATAATTTTACGAAATAATGACCACAATTTGGCATTCATTGGACTGTAACTAAAAACCCCCCCTTCACCCCGACTTGATTTTTTTTACAGAGTAGCTACATCTATTTAGGTTATGATAAATTTTATTCATTTTTGCTCCTTTTTTGCCCAACTTACTTTTATTAATTTTTTTCAGAAAGGAGTCGTACAGTTTCAAAATTATTATTTTTTTGAAAATTGGACCAAACATTAAAAAAATGAGCGAAATGGTACACAATTCGCTTATGTTTTCAAAATACAACATTTAGGCGGTATAATGGTGTAGTCTGTTAAATATATAAATACCGTGATTTCCCCATTTTCCATGAAACTTACAGAAATATGGGAGAATTCACGAAGAAACAGAGAACGCTTCTTAGCGAACAATATGTAGTGGTTTCAAGGTGACTTGACATTAAATGTTTTTTGTGATCAAGTTGAAGAATGCTGTAGCACGAAAGAACATGAACTGGGCTCTGGGCGACCGACTACAGCCTTCGATAATGCGAGTTCAAAACTTCCAAAACGTTCGTAGATGTGTTGAAGATTTGATCATGTCACGAACACCTAAAGAACTGTTAGTCGCTGCTGAAATATCATCTAGGTTATCTGGAAAACGAAACGTCGATAAATAAATTAAAGAAGTAAGTGAGACTGAAAAAGTTAGTGGCCGACATCCACTGTCAAGAGAGTGCAGTAATCAGATGCAGCAAAGGTGTCTGACAAGTGATGAGGCATTGGCGTATTACGTGTATTCCAAGTCTACGTCTCACTCTTATAAAGAAACTTTGGAAAACGTCAGCTTACCTAGGTTTCATTCGGATTAGTTAAGTTTTGATTTATAGATTACTTACATGTAATTAATTTCACTAAAGTTGCATTTTTCTTATTTTTAATATTATAATCTCGTAAATTATCGCATTTTTACCCTTAAATAAAATAAATCCTATGAAGAAAAGAGAAAACTTACTATATTACTCATTTAAACCTGGGAAATCACTATTAACAACTAAGAACAAGTACCAACTTAAACTGACCTCGATCCCAATAGTACAAGTAGGTGACAAGAGATCAGGTTATGTCGGTGGGCTTTTACATAAGAAGTATAACTAAAATTGTAATTTTTCTCACATTATATGATAAACCATATCAAAATGCTACATTTAACTTAATTCAAAAAGCTCAAATAATTTTGTCCAGCTAGCTTGTTCTACACGGATCACTGTGCAACGTTCTGGGCAAAGATGATAAATGACATGGATGGTGGTGTGAATCTGTCCTCAAGTAGCGATCAGTATGATCTCTTTCCATCTCCACCGTGAACTTAACCGCACCGTGCACCGTGTTAAGGTAGTTGGTAAATTGTGACAAACTATCTCTTGACACAATGGCAAAAATGTCATCCACGTATCGCCACTAATATCTAGGAACCACAGGAGCGTTATTTAAGACTTTATCTTCCAACCACTCCATAAAAATATTGGCAGTGACAGGAGCCACTCCATCAATTTGCAAATAATATTCACCGCGCCAAACCAAATATCCACTTTTCAGACACAACTCGATTCCCTATCCCTCCATATATGAAGATGATGAAGGGCTACGAATTAGCCCAAATGTTGAGCTAAACTCGATTCATTAAACGTAAGTTACCCGAAAAATTTCAACAAATTGATCATCTTTGATAATCATTTTAGCGAACCTATTTTTTATTATGTAAGGTGCATATCATAGACTGCCGAGCGCGCCCGACGTTAGCCGAGAGCGACCCGAAGGTACGATGTTGTAAGTTTCGGCGCGGCCGAAAGGTTCGGCCGTTTTTGGCCGAAACCGAAACTCGGGCCGAAACTTGATTTTTTGGCCGAAACTGGCCGAAACCGAAACCGAAACCGAAATTTCGGTCGGACACTAGTAACAAGTAATACAAGTGCGTAATCGTTACCTCAATCGAAAGTAAGTAATCATCGCGTAATAAAACTCGAGTCTGTCTTTTAAAAATTCAGCTTTATCGCCAGTTATATCAATTAAGTAAGGAATAAAACAAATAAATACTCAAATCTTAAGTGCACTTTTATATATTTTAGTGTGGACCAATAAATGATCCACATTAATAATTATCGGTATTTCATTAAGACAGTGGAGGCCAACTAACTTTTATAACTTAATAGCTCGCAAACCATAACCGGCTAAGTTTTTATGGTGCGCCCACTGGCGAAGGGCGCCGAAGAATCTGAGAAACCATTACTCATATTTCTTTATTTTTTGTGTCATAATTCTTCGCGATGAAAAATGGATCAGCCTTCATCTTAATATGTAGTTGTTGTATCTTTCTAACGTGCCGACAAATTGACGTGAATTAACAGTACAGGAATGGAAGTTATTACATGGAAATCAAAATTGAAGCGCTTAGATCTTGGTTCTTGGTGTGTGTCATCACACATGCATCACGCGTGTATTGCCAGCGACCTATACCTACAATGAAGGTAATTATTGTGAGGAAATTTGCTCACAGCGTTGAAGTAATTGGAAGTTGTGTATGAAGCCTACAATCCACGTTGGGCATAGCAGTAGGTATTAAAATTTAGGTTTAAACATTTATACATACATATTCTTACGCCTGTATTCCCAAGAGGGGTAGGCAGAGCACATGCAATCAAAAATTCAAAAACATTTATGAAAGAGGTATAACAGTGACATGTTGCCAGTCTGTCGTCTAAAGCATATATACCTTAATTTATTTCTTTAGCCGCCTCTTATTGTGGAAGAAATAGAGAGGCGTTATTCTAAGCTCGACACTAGACGGGAAACCATGTATTTACCTTAACAATATCCATTCGGCTAGTGAAAAGTAAACCCAGTACTGTTCACTTGAACCACCGTGCATTTTTGAACTAAGAGCAGTGCATAGAAAGTCTGCGAATACTGTAGACCTTTGAGTCGTCTCATCGTATGTATCCACTAAACTAAACATTCTAATCATGCTTCTGTAATCTTTCGCAGAGAGGTATGGAATATTGCGCTTGTCGAGACATGCGCACAATGGGCCGGTGATAAGGTTGCGCGAGCGGCCCGGCCGCTGCGATTCTTAAACGATCTATAATTTTCCCATGATCGTGGACTCGAACCCTTGATTCACATTGTTGTAGAGATGTCATATTGTATTCGTCCACATTTGATAAAATAGATGAGTATTTTTTTTAATTTAATAGCTACTGCATTTTATTATTTTAACTTGTTCCATCAGCTAATAAGCTAGTACTTAGGTAAAGGCGAGGTGAAGCGAGGTACCTAATCACATTTTTACTGTGAATCGCAGTTTCAAACAAAAGAAAAATAATTGAAGCGTCTGGCAAAGTTAGCCTTCTTCGTAGCAATTAAAAAGTTGATAATATTCCATCTGCTTCAGCACATTCGACCTTTGTGCTGGACAAATAGGGTCGAAAATAAGACTGGCTGAAGAACAGATTTACATCCTTCATGAAAAAAAGCATCGAAGTTAAGAAAGCCTTCTACCTAAGTACTCATTGGAAATAAAATGTACAAAACAAACGAATGTTTTAAAGAAAATTAAAAACAAAGGAAGTTTTGCCGATCGCGCTCGCCAATCTAGTACTCCGTGTAAAGGAGAAATTAAAACAACTTTCCCGGATATTTATTACGCTACTTTTATTAGCTCTTATTTTACTTGGAGGGAAGAGTTGAAATGAAATGGAGGGAACTTTCCGCTTGACTAAGAAAATGGCGGATTAAATGATACAATCCCAGGGAAAATGCAAACGAGCGAGGTATATTTTGATCACTTTATTCAGAACGATACCTAGCATATACCTACTTTGATTTGCTGTTTGAACATGTTTTCATGAGATTTTAAACATGCCGTTTTATTCGATCAAGAAATAAGAATAGCATCAACCAACATACATGCCATAAAAAAAAGATAAAAGTCGTAAAAATCGATTTTATTCGAGTTGAAGTTGTGCTTTGTTAGCTGCCCAATCGATATTCTTTCTCAGGTCCTAATGGTCCAATTTATTTATAAGCTTTCCCATAACCGACCACATTTGCATGGGAGTTCATGATATCGATCTAATGATCTATGGAAATAAAAGCTGTATAATGTCAACGTGGATGTAGAACGCTAATAAAATAGCGATTTTAAGACCCCCCACTGCGGCGTTTATCAGTCGGCAGGCTGGTAGGCGCAGGCGCAGCTAGGATCGCGACCCGGGCCCGGCTCACGAAGCTGCGACCTACTATTTTTCAAATCGAAACGGCATACATTTAAAATTTATATTATTATCTAAACCTCGGAACAAACTGCCACTACAATTTTATAGAATCGTGTCTCGTGTTTTCGTGATACAATGGCCGCCATCACGGAATCGAAATTATTCATATTAGGTTGTTACTATGTTTATGGCAGTGCGAGTGTTAATACGACAGCTATCTGCGTTCCCGCGTAAGGAGAGCTATTGGTCACGAACGCTTCGAATCGCGTTAATGCTAGAACTTATAAGCACTGTAGGTTTCGACATGGATGTTATAAATGTAAAATGAGAGCATAAGTCTTTCTGTCTGTTTTGTTGCTATTTACCTGAAGTTTTACAGAATTTATTACGGCGCTTACGAGTATACCCGGAATTTTCAGAGGTAAATCAGTCGAGTCAAAGTAGTAATTAAAAAAAACTACTTAAATCCATACATACATTACCGTCTCTATATTCACGCAAAATAAATATTTTAACAAAGAAATGCATTCACTTTCTTATCTTTATTTATTTTAAATAGCTTAGATTTATATTATTGTCAGTGGGTAGAAACAAATGCAATACAATTCCACAGTACAATTACGACATAAACTCTTACGAGTACGACATCCGTGGAACAAATAGAAAGGTGTTATTCTAAGCCCGGTGCTACACGCAAATTTAAAATAAATTGTACTTAAATGAAGTAATTTCAGTGTATTAAGAAAAAGGTTAAACGGAAGCAAAGAAAAAATGCTCAAATATCACGTGCAAATTCTAAAAAATATCCCAACCAACTGACACCGTTTAGTACTAGCGCGTACGCACATATTTGATTAACAACCAAGCCCAGAAAGTCGTAAACTCAAAATACCTTTAATATCAGATCATAAAACTGGTTCCTTGTTCTCGTGTTAAAAGATCGAAATGACGGTCCTTTGAAAAACCATAATGAGTATTGATTTAAATAGCTTGGATTAAAAATCTGGGAAAAATTAAATATAACGAGTCGACGCCGCCTTTAAGACTCTTACGGCAGACTAGTGTGGAATTGGTCCGTGTCCGCTGACAGTAACTGACCGCGATGTGGATGTGCTTTCATTGACACCTGTAATGAATGGGATTTGTACAATCACATAAATAATTTGAAAAATACAATGAAATAAAATATTTTTTAAATTAATAACTAACTGAAGAACCCATGGTCGTCCACCGCTAGACTTAGGACTCTCTTTTGACATGCTAATGAGCACGATCCTCAGCACTCTCATCCAGCTCTTGCCAGTCGTCTTGCGAAGACCATCACATCGCCAAGTCCGAAGAGGTTCTACATTACGTTTGTCGAAACGTGGTCTCCACTCAAGACCTCATCTGCCCCTGCGTTTATCAGTTCTTCGGGTTAAATGGTCAGCCCACTACCACTTTAACATGTTAATGCGGTGGGTATGTATATGATGAGTGATGACGATATAAAAATAACTAAATGTGATATACATACATACATACATATTCTCACGCCTGTATTCCCAAGAGGGGTAGGCAGGAAGATTCAAAAATCCAGTGCCACGTCTAGCAAATTCAGGGTAACCAGATGGTTAAACGTGATATTGCGGTGACAGGTTGCTAGCCCATCGCCCACAATACACTAACCCTTTCCCAGAGTCGACTCTTACGACACCCACGGGAAGAAAGGGGGAGGTGCTATTCTAACCCGGCACCACACGGGCATACACATACCTTACTTTAATGATATACATACGTTTTGGGTACTCTAGACCTGACCTTTTTATGAAACGGCTCAGATTTGTCCACTAAATCCATCACACATTACACGCCATACTCCCCGTATGAATCTTCCTAGTAGACCTTCCTTCATCCATTGTCTCTATATGGTCAAAAGCAACTGAGCATACTATTTTCTATCCTCGTCTCTATATCTACCTACTTTCACAGGAGGTCGTTCCCTTATTACACTAAAACAAAGTGAAAAAAGGCGATACAGTATAAACATACAACAATAAATGCTTAAGCGTAGATAATTTTGCGAAATAGACACACACTTAGATCTGAAGTCGGTAATATTTTTGTTTCCCATTCCACGTTATGGCTCTCCTTATTTTTTAAGAATAATGAAGCTGACATTTTTATAACAAAGGTCCTTGGCCGTGCATCTTGATCTTAATGTTATCTCTAATAGGTCAATAAATAATGAACAACGTGCGAGCTTCGGCGACACATACACGCCGAGGGTTTATTAAAATAAAAAATAAAATTAACGAATACGATCAACAAACTCTGTTCACAAAATCACCTTATTATTATTCTTTAGTCATTCAGTCATGGGAACAGATGGTGTTGTGTGATGGTATACAGTTCCGAAGTCGGTTAATGAAGTTTGAGAAAAAAGCCTCAATGAAAAATCTTTATCTTGGATTAAATATTGAGACTACCTACAACCGGGCAACAAGCTGAGTCGCGGTGAAGACGAGGGTTTAGATAAAAGATTTGGTAAGTGTCGTTTGTGATCGAAGTGAACAAGTGTATAGTCAGCCAAATAAGTGGTCTACCACCCAAAAGTTGATAATCGATAAGGTTGTGTACTTCGAATAAAACGATATTTGCCTATAACATGTCGAAGAGAAAACGTAACAATAAGTCAAACGCTAGATAGGAAAAGACAATCGGGCTTATGAATGAAATGTAAACAGCCGCAATGAAGTGATATAAGTGATAGCGGCGGGCGCAGCGGCGCGCAATCGGCCGCGGCATCTAAATGCGCCGTAGGACCCCGTACATTCCACCCGCTCTGTCATCATATCCCGCTCTTCGATTCACATATTTGTACAGATCCCCTCATTTTTATTCACTTTGAACCATTATTATGCATAAAATTCTTTTATTTTACTCCCGTCGTTAATTTAATACCGTGAGTTTCAAAGTTGACTTCGTCACCTCGCCGCCTGAGATCCGGCGACAATATTTAACAGATACCGAGATAAGATCTCTTTAAAGCGGTTTGATGTAACTCGATGCTTTACTAAACATATTTTACGGCCTAACGTATTAACATTGAATATTATTCATAAGTGAAGTGGACGCTTTGGTTTAACGCGGCGCTGTCGCCCGCGGGTTAATAAAGGTTTGATGTGTTCGGGGAGATAGGCCAGAGCACTTTAATGCAGGCAATTTGTTTACGTCTAGGTAATGTAAGCAGCTCTACTAAGTTTTGTTACTGGAACTATGTTTGCAGACAGGGTGCATGGGTTTAACAATTCTGATCAAACGCATTAAAAGTGCAGGTGCGATAAACAATCACAAGTGCACTCGTTTGTCATGTCGTGGTATCGTGTCTTTTGCATGCTATTAGGTACGCAACTTACCTATTTTATTTGCGTCGCATAAATGTGTTTTCAATTTTCAAAATATAATGGAAGTTCGAATGGGAAGTGAAGCTTTTGATGTTAGGATGATATTAGTTACACGGTCTTGTCACTATCAATAATCAAGTGAAAAGTTAGGTTTCCTTCTTTTATAATAATTGAAAATTGAAATTGAATTGAAATATTTAAATATTTAATTATGATGAAATTTAAAGACTCGAGAGATCCCTTGTTGTAATGAGGGTGCAGTGGTTCATTCCAAACGCGCCAATAAAGTAAGGTTCGGAACAGATTTTATCCGACCGAATAATTTTCACTGTTCAGGTGAAAATGGGTTAATTATTTTTGTCTCGTCATGATATTGACTTCATAATATTGAGGGGTCAACAAAAAAGTTGTTTCCTTGAGTCTAAAATGTGATTATAATTTGAGTAGCTCCAGGAGATTAACACTTCCAACGATCCTCGGGCCGGGGTCCGGTAGCGACCCCCGCTGGGCGCCCCGCCGCGCCCTCTCCCTCCGCGCACTAATATGGTAATATCTTAATAACCGTTTAGGGGGTTTAGCCTATACTTTGTTTGATCAATTAATGACACCTACGGCGCACTGATTTGGCTGTGACAGTGGCTGAGTTAGATGCTTATTTATTGATTATAATAATTGGTAGTGGGAACTGACGACAGGCGGTAATTTAATAAGCTGTGTGTTTTTATTTCACAAACTGATATTTTATTAGTGTCACTTAATACTAAAAATCTGTGAAAAATTTAACTTACATATCACATAAAGTTGCTTGGTTCCAAGAGTTCTGCTGCACACTTGTGATAGAATTATCTTTTACTTTTGGTTTCCCTATGAAGACTATAATATTGGTAATTTTTTGTTTTTTTTCCTGAGTATCAACAATACCCGTGTGGTGCCGGATTAGAATAGCACCTCCCCCTTTCTTCCCGTGGGTGTCGTAAGAGTCGACTCTGGGAAAGGGTTAGTGTACCTACTGTGGGCGATGGGCTAGCAACCTGTCACTGCAATATCACGTTTAACCATCTGGTTACCCTGAAATTGCAAGCGTGGTAAACTGATTTTTTTTTAATTCATGTGCTCTGCCTGCCCCTCTTGGGAATACAGGCGTGAGGATACGTATGTATGTATCAACAATACTTGGGAAATAGTGATATGAAAAAATTGAGGCGCTATTTTCACCCCAGAGAATAATAAATACCCTAGAAAACGTATCATGTGGGATGTTTTTTATCTATTTTATCTGAACCTGGTTGTGTTGCTGCCAAAATGTTTTATAACTAAGTGCATTTTAAGTTTAAGTAGTTAGTTGTTTTTGTATTTTTTTTTGTTTTTGTTTGAGTTGTTCTAACGGGGCTGGCATATTCTATTAATGAATAAAGCCCCAAAAATAAATAAAGAATAAAAAAAAAACGTATCATGTGACAAGTAAACAAATAAGCAGATTTTTGTTTTAAGAAACAGAACACGCAGTTAAACATACTTTACGAAAAGTTTTGTACCCATACATACCTAGGTACCAACAATTGTCACTTGCTAGTCGCTTCATTGTTCAGCGCTGCTCTAGTCCAGGTGTCTTTGTGTCTTGCTGATGTTGAAACAATGTTAAGTAAGTCAAGATTTCACCAGAGCAATGAGGCGAGCTCGTCTAATGACAAATGTTGGTCGTAGAGGGTCGTTAATGGCTGGAAAGTTCAGTATCGGCGCGGGCGGCGCACACAGCGGCATCGGTTATTGAGCGCGCGCGATTTGGGCAAGCCGTCTCAGCTCTCAATACACGTTACATGCGTCTGATTTACGAGAAGAGCGTGTGCCCTTTGTGCTCTGCTTGACTAATGGACGGACGCTCACGGACATTTATGTAGATTGATTGTATAAATTTTATTCACAATGTTAATACAGTAACAGATTTAGATGTCATTTAGAAATGGCTCTCTAAAGTTGTGCAATTTAGTGCGTGAATAATGGATGACGAATGGCTAGTTTCTATACCGGGCCGGCGAGGTGGGGCCGCATTGAGCGGCGGCCCTAGCGGCGCGTGCGGCCCCGCACTTTGTCAACTATAGCAATTGATTTAGAATAGCGCCTAGAACAAAATCTAGGTTACATTCTGTACCATCCAACCAAACCATAATCCAACCTTGCTACAAGCAAGATCATCACCAAAATGCAGCGTATAAAAGTGTCTCTTATTTTTCTATTACGTGCGTAAAGCCACCACACAATTACAATAATTAAACTGGACGCAGTCCAGACATTCCGGAGTGAATATTTCGATATTTGTATGGGAGAGTAAAAAATTTGGTTGGAACATTTAGTCACGGCCCGAAGGAAAAGGATAATACAGGAAGGACTTGCAGCGTCACGGCATCGACACGGGTAGAACGTTGTTAATCAAAAATTTTAATGACCATAGATCGGAAAATAATAATTCTCCACCAACCAATATGATACTATAGCGGAATCATTTTGGTACTTGAAAATTTAGTATCCTTCTAAAACAAACAAGGTAATGAAATTGGTGGACACAACCTAGAATGTCTAGAAAAGCTACTTGGTTCATAAAATCTCTAATGCAGGTTAATCTTTCTTTAACTCTGAAGCGCAAAGCTTGTCGATATGTGTATCCTCCCCATTCTAACGGCGCTCTTACCTGGTGTTTGATTGAGCGCCATAATTCTAGATTCAGGATTTACCAGCGAGCTATGGAACGAAGTATTTGAAAAAAAAATATTGCCGATAGAAGACAATGTAGGTACTCGTAAGTATGTAGGTACTTCCTACTAGCATGTTTTTTGATTTTTATTACGATGTCTTTGTAATGAATAAAGAGTTGGTAAAACACAAAATGAGACAAATTATTAAAACGAGGGACTAATCTAAAAACCAAAGCTACTAGACACTTCTTAGTCGTTCACTCTTGTCAGAGTGGTCGTGGTTGCGCAGACTAGGTACATGGAGCGGTTTTAGGAGGATCTTTTTTTTTCGGTGATTTTTCTTTTAGCAATTTGCTTCCACTTCTGCAGGTTAGAAGCATCACGAGTACACTGGACCAAGGTGGACTCAGTAGTTTTATGAATAGAGTCGGTCCAACGAGTAGGTGATCGGCCTCGAGCTCTTTTGCCTTCTACCTGGCTCTGAACCACCAGCCTCTCCATGGAGTTCTCATTCCTCAAGATGTGACCAAAAAACCTATATATTCGCAGTTGCATAGTTGACGAAAGTCGCTCTTTAATGTCCAGTTCTTTGAGAATAGAAACATTTGTGCGAAACGCCGTCCAGGGAATCTTTAGGAGGCGCCTCCCACACTAATAGACTTGTGGAGAACAATTTAACAAAACATAAAAGTTTTTGTATAGTGTCAAGACCCGTTATGCCTTGCAAATCACAAGGCGTCATGCATTTTAATATTAATGAAGTGAATATTTAAAATAAAGAATGTACAATTAAAGAATCATTTAATATTCAACAATAGGCACAATTACTAATTTGAAATGTTTTATGATTTTCTACATATTTAATTTTACTTATTATCATTACAATACCTAAGAATATTAAAATATGTACGTATCTAATCCACTGTTATAGTAATATGCAGAATAAATATAAGTAAACACACTTAACTCATTACATGGCATTTTATCTTAACTTTTGGCCGTTTCCCCCAACATGTTTTCTAATCATTATTTGATTCGTAAAGTTAATTCCTACGATGAATGATCAATGTATATTCATTTCTTAGACTTCATCCAAGTATCAAGTAGTTTGGTACCCTAACAATGGTCACGGTGTTTGCCGGCGCGGGACAGTTCGGCATTTAGCTCATTGTGCCGATGTTATTGACTCCTGTCGGACCAACTTACGCACTTTTCTGGACGCGACGTGCTTCTGTTTAGTCCCTGCCTGCTATTGCTACAGCGCTTGAGCTTGATGATGACCTACTATCGCAAAACCATAGAAAGACTCATTATGTATGTCTGTTTTCAAGCATTGAATTGAGTATGGAGATAGTTTGAGTTGTGAGGAAATATAGAAGCTACTTCATGACGCAGAAAGTAGTTTTGGAAAGAATAATGACTAGTTTTAGTAGAGCCATCATCGACACACAGGAGTCAACATACTGATAAGCTGTTGTGTTATTATAGTGGCCTTATTACTAAGAGCGAATTATTATACGCGTACTCGTATATTTATTATAAAGTATATTTTTTTACTGATTTTGGATATAATTTTTTTCTTAATTTTTCCACTGCGTATCAAATACTGAAAAGAAAAAAAAATAAGCAAGTAAGAGGCTCTGTTGCACCTCTAGTCTATCAGCGCTTCATAAAGCTCGTCACAGACTACGCAAATACGATAATATTTTATCTGCGTATAAATGCCAATTTTCAATGCCAATTAGCACGTAAAGAAAACTTGCCACGTATTAGCAATGCCGTTTCACTCTGTTGCTAGTTTGCTTTGTTGTCATTACCTATACCTAAGTGTCGGGACACATCTGCGGAACATACGGCACCGCGCCGAACGTTCGATCGAATACGCTGAACTGGTACGCACCAGCATCATAGACAGCTTGAAAGGCACTGCGAGCGTATTCAGCCGAACGTTCGGCACCGTACGGTTCGCAGATGTGTCGCCACACTAATGTCATCTACAAATTTCCAGGTCTTCTATTGCTATGTGCTCTATGTACGGTTAGCCCTCTGACATTTGAACTGATCCTGGGCACCACTATGCAAACATACATACATACATATACATACATATTCTCACGGCTTTATTCCCAAGAGGGGTAGGCAGAGCACATGAATTCAAAAATTCAGTGCCACGTTTAGCAATTCAGGGTAACCAGAAGGTTAAACGTGATATTGTAGTGACAGGTTGCTAGCCCATCGCCCACAATATACTAACCCTTTCTCACTCGACTCTTACGACACCCACGGGAAGAAATGGGGAGGTGCTATTCTATCCCGGCACCACAAGGGAATTTTTAATTAAGAATACAAAACTATTGAGAAGCTTGACCTTTTAAACTATTGTCAACATCTTAACGTGCTCTTAAGCATTTATAGCTATTGATTTTCCTCCATTGCTAACATCGTTTAATAATAAATTTGATGATCGATGAAACTGAGTTATCAAAAGTGCCATTAAATTTATTTTTTATATCTAGATCAAAACCAATTTGATCCACAGTAAGAAGTAGCAAAACTTCTAAACATTTTAGACACAAAAGTGAAGTTAAGTAAAAGCTTGTAACAATATCTAATCGGCACAGTGTAAAAAGCACAGAAATCAAATTTGAAATGGGAGGTGTAAAGGAAAAGAACAAAGTGAAAATCAGTTTATGAGTCAACATCCTAATGCCCGGTAGCGGTATAATCAATTCGATACAGAAAGTCTGAGGTAATATAACATTTGCACTTAACAGCAAAGTAAGATAAGCGATCGAAAAATTGATCGATCAAAATTCTATTCATGATTCAAGTTAATTTTTTGTTGGAGGTTCTCCAAAATGACACGGTTAACACGGTTTAGACATTTTCCCGGGCACAATATAGGTATCTAGTAGTTAAAATGAAAAAGACCGAAATGAACGCACGAAGCGCTAATAAACGGCCCCAGGCTTCAACTCGCTCTCAATAGTGTACCTGTTTGATCGGCATATCGTCGCGCTCGGTCGCAATTTAAAAAAAATGATGGTCACGTCCCCACGAATTTTATGGACGAGCCAAACGACCACTAGAAAAATTATAAAAAGTCGCTCTTCTGGGCTAAACGAATATCTAAACGTCGACTCGACGAGGACGTGAGATGAGTTTTTATTTTAAAACGTATTATTCAATCACTGAATGCTGGAATTAAGCACGCTCTACGGCAATTGTTGTTAGCTAGTAAAATTGGAATATCATGACGAGGCATTATTGCTTAATGATTGTACTAATTTGCTTTGATTAAAATCTGACCATTTACGGGAATAACGCAATAATGTTGGCAATCAGACGTCAATATAATAGTCTTAATCGACAAATTGCGTTCCATGTATCCGCTAATAAATAATAGGCGGGTGCGGCTGGTGCGCTTCGCTGCCGCGCTCATTGTGCTCTCTATAATAAATGGCAACAACAGGTGAACAACTTATTTCACTCATAAATAGCTCTTCATGGGTGGAGTGCAATATGTATTTGTCGACCGCCAACTTCCGCCCATTGCTATCAAATAATATTACCATGACAGATCGCCTCACACTGTTTTCATGTACACGTCATGCCGCTATTGTTGAGCATAATCAGTCACATCATGAATAATTCGAATACAAAATATTTGTCGAAAAACGACGCGAGCAGGTTGCCGCATTCGGCAGTAAATTTAATAACCGGGAATGACGCAGTCGGTTAAATGTTTTGAACGCTGCTGATGTCACTATTAAATATGTAAAACTCAGAACGAAATATTTCACGCGGTAAAAACCATTATATAACGGGAATTATTCATGAACGCAGACGCCGGGAAAAGCCAGCGAAATTCGACAATTCATTTGTTTGTGCGACTGTTGCGGCTTCATTGACGTTTGATTGCACACGCGGGGTAAAATAATTACCAATAATAATGTTCCTTGTTTTGTTTACGAACAGAATCATTAATTATAAACGAAGTAAATGTAATCAGTTTTGTTGAACTGGATCTACTTTTACCTAAGTATTAAATAAACTCTGTCTTACTTAAACTAAACTTTTTCATTACACAGTAATGACTTTATATCTAATTACGCTAATATAGACTAGATGAATAAGATCCTCGTACATAGAAATGTTGATTATCATTTGCAATTTCAGTAATTTCCAACGACACTTCCTCGTATGCAAAGTGGATAACCACCTAACCCGGAGCGCGCCTCTCCCCACAAGTGTTCAAAGCGGGCGAAGCGACTAGTCAACCCTTTGCCGCTCACTCGCTCGTGAAATCACTCAAATACTGAATATTTTAATCTGAGCAGATAACGAGCTCGCAATTCTATTAGACGGAACATAGCAGTGTGAGGTTAAACACAGCCGGGCGGCCCCTCCGCGCTGCAGCGGCCGCTGTGTCGGCGCAGCAGACAGCACTAGCATAGCCATACGCACATAATTGATGTGCGCTGCTCGGAAAATCAAAGATCCAAATTGAATCACTCCGTTCACGAATTCATAAAGCCATGTTTGTATTTAGGATGTTAATATAGACATAGATACATATGTAACTCGGGACATTTTAAAGTCTAAAACCGTGAAATTAAATTAAGACAGAAATCCCGCAATAGGACAAACACCCTATGCGACAATAAATAAATCTTTCCGAGTTCACTTCATTTTAAAAGCAAGTATAAATATATCACGTCGAGCAATAAAGCTATCAAATATTTACTAATCTGAAACGGTGAGAGCGAGGCGAACCCTTCTGGGGCCGGCTCATAAAATAAATTGAAATAGTCGCGCCGCCCCCCAAATTAAAATATTCAAATGGGACGCACGCGCAAGAAAATTGAAAATTGTCGTCTATCGCCCGCAAATGAAACCTATAACTCCTTACATGCACTCGAGACCACTGAAACGGGTACAGCACGAAGTAAAGTCTAATCAAAATCCGTTTCAAGATCTACTAAATATCTTATGCATCGGCTAGTATTTACTGAGATGATTGAGTAATGATTGAGATTAGAAAAATGTTTACTTTTTGTATCTGTTTTATTTTTCTGTTTAATGTTTATCTACAATGTACAAATCCTACTTAAAAAAGAAGCATGAAATATTTTTACGTTTGAATTGAGGATAAATAAAAAGGACTTGCCTACTTTGCATTGCACTGCAGTGTATTGTCATGGAGAGAGGAACGCCTGTTCGATATCCTGCCGAATAATGCCATAAATGGTCCTCAGTTTTATGACTGTAATTTGGCTCGGATCCATGAAATATTTGTTTTATGCAAGAGTAGGTTTAATAGATTCACTGCATCGGAGGAATGATGTTTATTGAAAATGTTATATTTATTCTAAAAGTATTTCTATTTTGAAAGTACAATCGAACGTGTAATTCACTTAAGTAACTTAGGTTACTTCCAACTATGGTAAAAGTCAATCAAATTCAAAGTTAATTAGTTGCTACCGTCAATCTCATACAGTAAATGGTGTTTAGACCGGCAAATTATTGGAAATATTTGGAAGATTTCAATACTGTTTTATATGAAACGTGTAAAAAATTCAACAGTTCATCAGATTCGAACATAATACTACCGTGAGACTTCCTTGTAATGACTTATTTCGTTATTGGTTATTGGTTAATTACCTAAAATACCTTGCTATTTAATTACCCTCGCTGTTTTTACGTGTTCGTTTCTGTCAAGTTGATCTAAATTTGTGGGCAATCCGCCGAATCCAATGATGGAGAAATACATGAAGTATAAAGAGAGATGTCCCACAACACCAAACTTGTCTTCTATGGCCACTAGCAAATTTATTTCTTCAGGTAATAAAAAAATACTCTAGATGAAGATTCATATCCAATATTAGTTGCATCATGTTCTGAGCATAAATAAATGATTACTTTCTATGAGATGCTGGCTACATACATGGTTTGCAAAACATTAATTTTGCGAGGCTTATGGTTGCATGGCCTTTCGAGAGCCAATCATCATAAAAACTATATTTAGTAACAAATAAAGCTCGGACGAAGTAGATAAGATACCCTTGATTTTTAATTTCATTTTCTCATAAGTGGTCCTTTTGTGTTGTCAATAGACATACGTGAGAGAGTAGGTGACCGTCGGTAGTGGCTTCCGCTGTTCTGTGGTCGCCGCTGATTTTGTGGTTTCGTTTCGCGTAACTTGATAGACAGTACTTTACTTGCACATCCTTGTAGTTCACTACAGCTAGTCAAGCGAGTGTCGATATTATGCTCAGTGGTTTGTTTTAGATCGCTAAATGACGCAGGAATTGATAGTTCATTGATTGATGCATTGCCATAGTAATTACACTAAATACACACTTTTAGGGAAATCTGACTATCGGAAAGAAATTGTGGATCAAATAGCACTTGCACAAATAACAATTTTACTGAAGTATATTTTTGAGGCCTTATTCCATCGAAACATGTTTGGGACATCTGTAGATGAAAATCAATAATTTACAATTAGGTTAATTAACGAAGTCTGATAGTACAAATTTTTGACAAAATAATGGTAATGTTTCTCGTATAGGTAAGTTTTAAAATTAGCGAGGGTCAACATCCAGCTTCCCGCATACTCATTAATGAAACATTTATTTATATATGATTTCGTTACGAGATATTTTTGAATTGTTTACCGAATACAATCTTATTATAGAACATTTTACTATTAATGTGTGAATATTTTGCTAAGCTAATTCGTCATAGTCAACTTCATGAGGACACTCCTTAAAATAAAAAAGGAAAAACCATTTTTAATCCCAAATTGTTACTAAGAGCTACACACACACACCCATACATATTCTCACGCCTGTATTCCCATGAGGGGTAGGCAGAGCACATGCAATAATCCAGTGCCACTTACTAAGAGCTACACTATTTTTAATTTTATTCCAAACAAAGTCGCACGGAACAACTAGTGCAGTCGTATAGTAGAGGTAGCGGTGGAGGTATTAGCCAGCGTCCGGTGTTTGCGCAAGCGATACCCTGGGAACCGACCGTCTTCCGCTGCCTCGCACCCCTCGCTGTAATTGTCAAGAACTTGGATGTGTTGTGAGAATTGGGTTAGCGTCAATCGGCAGTTAGGCTGGAAAAAGATATACTGCCGTTGGCTGTAGTTTAGGGATCTATTAAGTGCAGTTTCTACAGAGAATTTCTTTGAATCAGCTCAAACTGCAACTAGAATTCGTTTTATTGTTTTTATTTTTTATTTTTTTATATCATAATACCTCAATAACAAACTTGTAACTTTAACCAGGTTGACGTAAGTAATATCAAGGTTGGATCCAAAAAACATCACGTTTAACACCACGCAGTTTACAGCGATGGCCCCAATCGCCCTTTAGCGGGATAACTTTTATTCATTTCTTCGCATTTAAGGATTTAAAACGTTTGCTTCCATTCATAAAATTATTAATGTGATCGTAAAATCGGGTAAATTTTATTGTCTCGAAGGCATAATGGGAAACTAATGTAGCGTGTTATTATTCAGATCGGCTGTAGCCGTAAAAATACGAGTATTTGTGTGAGATCCAGCGCGCCTGCGCGGGCGCCGACGTCCCGGCGGAAGCCCCTCCCGCCATTTGAATATCAAACATATTTCGGTCATATTTCATTACAACGGTTATGATATTCTTCCTCTACGTTTTTATAGTACGTGCGTCAAATAGCTATGGGGACAAAGTTCCCCAAATTTTAGATTCCAGCGACGAGCTCCGACTATTGAATAATAAAACAATTTTTATTTAGGTTGATACTTAGACCGTATTTGTATTGTAATCAGCCGTTGACCTCTATGATTATTAAGTAAATGTGGAGTGAATATGGGCGTGTTGGACAGGTTATGTCTAATAAAATCAAACGCTATTTGAATGTATTATAAAAGTGGCTCATAATATAATTTTCTGACAAAATAACAAGTAATTTGGATACCATGCAGCTTTTACTAGACAATTATGCTGCTTTCAGCTAAGTTATATTTGCTTCTTGACTATAAAATGTCGCAGCTATGAAGATATTTGAAAGTCGGAAATGCTTTTGTTCACTGCAGCTTACGACTTATCTAAATACGTTGAAGCAAGTAACTGAACATTAGGTTGTGTAAATGTGGAGCTAGTCTTGGAGTAAATGTTCTGTTTATTTTTCCATGATTGTATGACTAGTTACACTCCACTCTTCTATTATGACTATTGTTTAGTTCGGTCAATTGATCATTAGATTATGAATAAAAATATACGCAAATCTATTGTATGTAAATGAACTTGAACTGTGTCCTTTGGACTACAATATTACAGTTTTTTTATACTCCATACCTACTCATGGAACCCCTACTTTGCAATGGCTATCTTTCTCCGTTTCGGCAAATTCTTCCCACAAATTGCGTCAGTTTTACTCTGTAATCAAATCATATAAAAAAGAGCATGAATGAAAGCATAGGTTAGGTGGTCTAATTTTTTATTTTGTCTTTGCAGACATGTTCTCTTCTTGTTTGCAGTATCTGTTTCCGATAATAATATTTCATATCGCCGGCCTTGCGATGCGTTCCGACCGTAATTACCTAACAAGTAGCGCTCTGTGCGGTTCTGTGAAACTTTGATTGGCATCTAATGACTTCAATCCGCAGACCACGCTTGAAAAATGACATCGTGTTCACACGATATTTAAGCTGCGTCTTCTCCTTAGTAATTCTTTCTGTACCTATTACTAGAGATCTCTAGGTAGATGTAGTTATAGTCCTAGTAAAATCCTGTGTGGTGTCGGGTTTAAATAGAAAAACATCTCTCCATTTTTTCCGTAAGAGGCAACTAAGGAAATTATTTTTAGGTATATTTCAGACGACTGGCTTGCAACTTGTCGCTATTACAACACTTTTATTAACTGGGAACCTAACAATGGAACTAAAAGTGGCTATGAAGCGTGAAATAGTCAGTGTCTTGCCTATGTAACGTTTCGTGTGCTCTGCTTGGGAATGCAGCCGTGATATATGTTAGTATCTAAAATATATTCTATTTTATATGCGACGTCAGCAAGTTTATTACGTATGAATATGATTACAGAAACACTTTTATATCTTTTCCTTTGCGGTTCTTTAGATTTGTGCCCAACACAAGTCAACTATATTAATAAAGCTGATGGAACATAAGTAGACAGGTACATTAGACTAAAATCTAGGGTCCAATAACAACGAGATGGGATGATCTACCTCAGGTCTAGCTTTATAAATAGTTTAAGTTTGAGAAAATAAATAAAATCTCAAACGCTTATATCCACCTTTTCAGTTACATTGTATTTTATCACCTTTTGTTCAATTTGGCAAACTTGCACGTGAACCATTGAAGCGTTGAAAAATGTGTGCCACTCTCCACACCACAATTTATCTTATCGCATCATTATCTGATGTATTTATAAAGAGGCAAGATCCTTTTGAACCTTCATGGACACTGCCAGCAATCGGTGTATACGAGAGGTCGCGAAAGTATTTTGGATACGAGAAGTAAATATTAATAAAACAACGCAATTGTCTTTCTTTTCCGTGAAAAATACGCGCGAGACAATATTCTTTTGTTTTTCTTTATTGTTATTGCCGTAAAACATTTAGTGAGTAGAGGTGAACGATAAAACATGTTATTTTGTGTGACAAAGCGACTGACTTCATGAGAAAATATCGACCCGCAGATAGTGGAATAAGCGAATTATTGGTGAATCTCTAAGCGGGACGGAACCAAGGATTTCTTCATTTTATTTGGTGTCACAGAATTTGTTACTTTTAAACTACAACTTTTGTTCAAATACCTATCTAAATTTCGTTGGATATAGTTGTTGTAATATTTTAATACATGTAAAATAACAAAAAAAAAAATTCGTGCTATTAAATAAGACCTAGTTATCTCGTAATGTTCGTATATTTTGTTATGAAAACCTTTATGCAATGACAAAAACTCTTTTAAGACGTCGCGTAAAAAACAACAAGGTTTAAAACAAACCTTGATATATGTAATAGCAAATAAAGATAATCAAATTATTACTGCCACACAATCGATTAATCTAAATTAAGTGAACAACTTTAACGGGAGCACATTGGTTCACTCTAACATCTACTCATCCATATGATAATGTGACGAACGATAAATTGGCCACTAATAAGATAATTGGCCGCGCTCTATAGCCACGTAAATCAACATCTTAACAGCTGTGCCCGGCCACTAACTCCCGCCATTGTGTCCGAATCATAGGCAATGCAGGACTATTAACAAATTATCAATTTATACACCATTTTCATTCTGTAACTCGAGAACTACAATGTTTTTAGGTATATTTTCAAGCGACCTTATTGCTTACAAGGTGACATTGTCTTTGCGGACTTTGTACATACTTATTTTCATATAAATATTCACTATCAATTTACTTTTAATTTTAAACCCACGATAATTGGTAGAAAATACTTTTGAGCTGTAGTCTTTTTTCATCCATGCGTCACTCAGTTCTTGTAAAGTTCGGAACGTTCGAGACAAACAATCGATTAGTCTTCAGATCGACCAGTAATGGCGGAAATTTTATAGTCTTTTCAACATTTTATAACCGTTTTATTTATTTAATTGAAATTAATGGGGCTTATTTAAAATAGTGTGGGCCGATAAACGGCCTTTGTATTGGATTGTTTGTACCTATTGACAATAGTACAATGAACAAAACTTCGAGGCATTAAACTTCTATACTAAAACAAACGCATTATGTTCAATTCTCTTAAATTGCTTTTGATTGCAATGTTTGACGAGATAAATAAAGACTTTTAACTAATTTTCCTTCCTCGATTGCAATACACATTAAAATATGTAGACAGAATGTACACAGGTTACTCGATTTCGACATTATTTTGAAGTCATCATGCTAAATAAAGTATGCACACAGCCCGTATGTTTCCCATAACACTAAACGTGTCGAACATAGGTAATGAGTAGGTATGATCGCCGTATGACAATCCGCCAGGCATCGATACCATCGGCATTATTTGTCAACGCTTGACTGCGTTACACAAATGCTTTTTAGGTCAACAGTCGATTGGGAAACGACGATATGTCCATGTAGTAAAATATAAATAATTTGTTTGGATCGAAATGAGGGCCATTTAGAAACATGAGGGTAATAAAACTAGTGCGTGTCGTGTAAACTCGGTCGCAGGGCTTCGAATGGTGTATCCAGTTAGTTATGAGCTCCGGGTCATCATTCGCAAGCTCACGTTTGTGGGCTTTTGATGGACAGGAGAGGTCATCTTACGATTGGTGATTGCATGGTTTCGTTTGTCGATATCGATGGACAAAGCATAGCGACATTAGCATTCTAGGTTTGAGCGTCGCGTACGTGTCCTCTATGACTGCGGGCAGCGGCATACCACGTAATAGAGTCCTTGTTTGCGTCACCCGTAATTGATGTATGTAGTGGAGCTACGATGCAACTGCGAGACTAGTTCATGCCCGCAATTTTGTTTTTTTTTTTTAAATAAAGATACCCTTAGAAATTCCTGCCCAACATAATCTCTTTCAGATTTACCATCACTTTTCAGATGTGCGTTATGTCAAGATTATTACGACACAGAATATGAGGCAATAGCATTATCGATGCATTACTCCTTAAGAATCCATTAATTGAAACATCTAATATTTGTGCATTTTCTTCCGGAACTCATTATTTTTATATGAAAAATCTATGAAAAGGATTTATTTACTGGTGAATTAGAATGGATTCTTTTCACAGTGAGAATCGCCTAATGCCCATTGAATTTGAATAATGGGAATACTTTTCTATGGTAAGGTAATATGACGACGTGAAGGAAAAATTGTTTATTTTCCACTTTCTCTAAATGCAAGGTAATCTACATTTCAAACGTTGCTCTTGAAATTAAAAAGGTTTCTAGAATGACGTTCAAAACAATCTCGATATTCATGAAAGTAGTGTTACAAGATACTCATTCATGAATATGTTATGAAAGGTCTAATGAAAATGTAATAGGTGTGATATGAATATCTGAGAAGCGCAATGACACGTTATCCGCCACGTGACCTGAAAATGGCACCTCACAGTCACTAATATTAATAAAACAACATCATTTTATTATGAATCTGTAAGCGCTGTGGTAATACGCACTCGGCAAGGACTAAGACGAACTAGTCAATAATGAATTTTTAATGAACGGCTTCCATTTCTGCATTATCAATGTACGCTAATCAAGCACTTGTTTTGCTCAAAACACATTGAATAACAACGAAAGCTTTTGTTTGACCGCAGCAATGTATTCAGTGTCAATGAATTTACTTACTCTAACGCTTTCCAAATTACCTAGAGAACAACCGCCCATGAAAATTCAATTAACTTGTGTATTCATGTCAGAAGTAAAAGTAATGTGGGTTTATCTTTAGTCACAAAACACAATAATAAATCAAGCAATTACACAAATATTGCTTAATATACTTACAAATGAAGCAGTGCAATAATTTAGAAGATATGTATAATTAATTTTGTAGCTCCGTGGGCAGGGATCATAAATTATCCGGGGCCCGTAGATCATTCTCTATGCATTCTGGTGCTAATTAATTTAACGCTTTCTTTCTCATAGCTATAGCAAACAAGGGGGAGTGAATGAAATTCCAAAAAGTGTAAATGAACGTGTAGTGTATAAGTTATCGCGGGCTCGTTAAACGCATTCTTGAAGGCTCCGTAAGCAGGGCGGGGTTGCTGCCGGTGCTAATAGCGATAGCATACCGGCATTTAATAACCTCTTCGATCCAAGACTTGCGGATTTCTTGTACAATCACAATTATTGGAGACCCTGTGACAAGCTCGGAGCGGTTCTTTTGTTTAGTAGGTTTCTGGTCTAATATTTTACGTTCACTAAAATAAAATGCTTTCGTTTCGATGATAAAATATAAAAAAATACATATTTAAAAAGCAAACAGAAAAATTTACATGAATTGTGTCTGTTTTTTCGAACTTGAAAATGATATGGCATATTTAATGCACATAATATAATAACTTTAAAAATTACTTAATGAATTTGCTACAGTACTACTTAGATGAAAATGGAAACTAAAATATCTGCGTCGCGCTTTACTCCACGTTTGCTCCACAACCATTTTTTGTGCTATTATTAATACTCTTTAACCGACTCACGGCGTTCCAAGAAATATATGTCGGCGGAATATTTTGCTGATTGACTGACTTGACCGAACGGGTTAAATTTCAAGAGAAAATCGGTATTTAACATAATTAAATCAGCCCTGTACGCGACTTATGGAATGGCAAAAATTATCTTACCCACTTAGTAACTGACATCAAGTTTAAATCTAATCATGCCTTAGTCGATGTTAGCAGACGAAACGCCAATAACTTTTCGCATTACGCTTAAATGACTATAATGTCATATTCCCTTGCCTCTTCACTTGGTTTAATGAAACTGAGTACATTTTTTTCGTTTGAAACGACGTTGCTATCAAAAAAAACTCACCCTGTGTTTTCGATAAAATAGTCCGCGTATGACGAGTACGCTGCGCTCGTACCCGTCCCGTCATCTCATGATATACTCGCCACATTGTGTGGTAATTTCACTCGCCCATTTAATTGCCGTTTCACTGTGGTCTGACAGTTGTGAGATAATTTATTAAGACACCTTGATGGTTGCGTTTGAACGAAATTTTCATTTAAGTTGTATGAGCATCGTTAGCTGGGTCAGCTGGGTTTCGATACAGCTAAATAATGAAGTTAATTGCTGTTTGAATATGTAAAATAAATTGCGGAGACCTTTGCAAGTAGTAATTCAGAAGTTAAATAAATAGGCACTTCATCCACATAACTCGTTATTAAAATCCATTATGTGGCAAACTCACGAAGCTAATAGCTAACACCAGACTCTAGCGCGCTACTTTCTTACAAGCTTTTGAATTGTTCATAACTAACAGCTTTGCAATTATCGATAATGGTGCCATAATCGATTGAATCCGTATGCTTCGGCATTCTATCCCCGCGCTACCCACTGACTAATCGTAGCGATGACTCTTTTTTATTATTTCATAGAAAACATTCCGATTGGAACCGTCAGTTATAAAAATATCTGCAGGTGGAAAAGGAAGTACTTAGAAGATTACTGCAGAATATTGCAGTAGTATTTTTTGCAACTTCTTGCTTACATTGTTTGTATGTAATTGAATCGCGGTCTCTTTGATACAATTGTAGTTATTGACACTGATGCATATTTTATTTGTTGATATATTTTAACACTGTAATAAATATCTGCGAGTGAAATAGTCCTTGGTGTTGTCACCTTCAATTAAAATTAAAATTGAGGAAAAGTTCAACTTATATTTCCATACATTTTCACCTCTTCATTTCAACCGTGGATGTCGTAAGAGGTGGTTTAAGATTTAGGTGTGCTTTTAGCATCAGGTTTGCAACTTGTCACTACCATACTTCCTTGAATTGTTTTTTTTACTCTAAATCTATGGTAAAGTAGCTACGAAGCATGAGCAGTCGTGAGATTTGTCTATGGAACGTTTCGCTTGCTCTGCTTACCCCATTTGGGAATACAAGCGTGATGTACGTTAATGTTTTTATGTGTTTTGTCCATTCGTAAATAAAGCACCCTCTGGGCTTGAAAGCTAATTTTGTAATGCGTGAGTACTCAGTATAATAGATTAAATACCCATGAACCCAATGACTAGCCGTACATAACCTCCTAAGGCCCATGGTCCCCTACCTATAGGACTAATGTCAAAATAAGTTTGAATTTTACATGAATGACACTAAGCCTTAAATTCAAACGATCGAAATTCGGTGCTGGGCCTTAGGAGTAATTGTATATTTTTCACTTCTCATGCTCTTAAAGTGTTTCTTTTATCCCTACGTAGCGGGCCTAAAACTCCATTTTAAGCTCTAGGGGCTAAAGTAATTTTTTTTAATTTGCCTTAGAAACACCTTAAACAGCCTTTCACCGTGTTTGTGAATGTAGGATTATCTATATAACTTGAAAACAATTTTTAAGCTTATTATTATTACACTATGCATAATAAAATGTATTAACACTTATTATAATTAAATAAATTAATATTCGTAATCAATAATCGTGTTTTGCGAAATTTAAAAACTTTTTAATTTTTTTTGGCATAGTGAAACTTACCGCCATTTTTATAGACGTAGAAATAACCTCAAAATGACAATGAGGCTATTTTTACGTCCTAATTATAATAAGTATTAATACATTTTATTATGCATAATAAGCTTAAAAATTGTTTTCAAGTTAAAATCTGTTGGCTAAATATGCAAGCATTCAAAGCGTCACTTTACAAAAAAAATAAAAAGAAAAGAAAAAAAATCGCGTTTTTTTTTTAATTTCTTTGGTTAGATTAAAACATATTTGTACATAGGAAGCTTTGTTATAATAAATATTGTATTTTTTATATAACAGAACGTCGTTTTTTTCCTCGCATTCAAAGTGAAAAGTAGAGTGTTTAACGCGAGACTAAACAACCATAATGACTCTCGAACTATAGCCACCCTCGCTATGCTCGGGTGTCTAAATATCTCGTGTCATTATGGCTTGTTTTAGTCCCTTGTTGAACAATCTACTATTGTAATAATATAGAGATTTTCACCACTTTTCAGTAACATTACTGTGTTCTGCGAGTCTTAACGATTATGAAAAAAAATCAACGTTCATACATACATACATCACGCGTATATTCCCAAGTGAGGTAGGCAGAGCACACGAAACACTACACAGACAAAACGATAATTATTTCACGTTTAATGGCCTCTTCAAGCACATATATATTAGGTTTTAAAGGGTCAGGTATAACAGTGACAGGTTGGAAGTCTGTCACCTTAAATATAAATTAACCTATCCTAAGTCGCTTCTTACTACATCCACGGGAGAAATGGAAGTTTCACTGTACCTGAAAACCATCTTAAGGAAATAGACTATAACGTGCCTATCATAAATTATGTGATAAAATTAAGTGGTGTCAGGCAACAAAAGTCATGAAATGACTTAAGTCGGAGTTAACAACATAATGCGTGCTTTTAGACTTTTTGTTGACACGACACCGCCACGGCATTTCCTGCTACCGTACGGGATCAAAAACCAAACTGTAACAATGCTCCCTAATTCTAGTCACTAAGGTCTTAACTGCTTTGCGGGTGCGGTTGTATAATCTGCTTTTTATTAACTGATGATTAATTTGTGTTATGAAGTAAATTTAAATCTGTGTTGTCAGTCTCTGTCCGCTAAGTTTGAGTTAATAAACAAAGATATTTCATTCGGAAACGTTTCATTTTAACTGCTATATCTCCTGTCGTCAGATAATACGTAAATAAATTGTCCTAGTTAAATTGTTAAAACATAATTAATAAATATGGCAAGCGTTCCAGTGTTACATTTTTTTGTCTACAAAGACATAGCCATATTTCACGTTTTGTAGCCACTTTTAGCATATTTTTTAGGCACCTCTTACCAAGAAAGAAATTAAGAGGTATTCTAAACCCGACACCACTCGGAATGTTATGATATTAATTAACATAAAAATGACGTCATTTTTGGAATAGCAAATACAACTGTGTGGCTTTTTGATACATTCTAATTTAAATAATAACTTGCTAGCAGAATCATTTGGCATATACTTATCTACTCATGTAACCAATTGACTAACATTTATACAAAATTCGAGATGTTTTGATATTATGATAAACGAACTCCGATAAACAACTGTAAAGTTTTCGTCTTGAAAAATGCCAACTATGGTTTTGCATAGACAAAAATTATTTTTTCTTGAGATGTAAAGTGCTTTGCCATTTTACTCGTAACACTACCTTAAGAGGAGTGTAAAATGGCTGTAGTAGTGTAGTAGTAGTCTCTAGGTTTATTTTATAATATATAATAGCTACCCGCGACACGTTGTTGCGTGTACGAGGGGCGTTCAATAAGTTTTGAGAATGATAAGGACGCAAATAACTTTTAACATATTTTACTTTATTTTTCAATGTAGTCACCTTTCAAGAGTATATGCTTATTATAATATCTTTATTCTAAGCTTAAATTTTCCTTAAAAAAAAAATCTTCTCGACCCCTTAAAAAAACCTCTACTGCGGCGATCACGGTGTCATCATTTTCAAATTTTTGACCTCTGAGGTGGTTTTTTAACCGCAGAAATGCATAAAAATCACTAGGAGCGAGCTCTGGTGAATATGGCGGATGCTCCATCAATCCAAAGCCAGCATCTTTGATGGCAGCCATCGCAACTCTTGGCTCATGCGCGGGGGCGTTTGCTTGGTGAAACAAAACACCTTTGTAAAGTTTCCACTGGGCGTTCCTCGCGTATAACATCACGCAGTTTTTTATTTGTTCCTCATATAAATTCCCCGTGATTTTAGCTCCATGATTGAGATATTCAATCATAACAATCCCTCGGATATCTCAGAAAATGGAGCCCATAACCGCGTGGACGATGGTATTGCTTTAAATTTCTTCGGAGTCGGAGATGAAGGCCTCTTCTAAGTCATAGATTGTTTTTTGGTTTCTGGGTCGTAATGGTGAAGTCACCTTTCGTCCATTGTTACAAAACAAGACAAAAATCGGTCGGAATCTTGCTCTAACAATTCCAAACAGCTATGTGAAACCTGCAGTCTGGTTTGTTTCTGAGCGTCCGTAGGCATTATGGGTACCCAGCGTGCTGATACCTTTTTCATGCCCATATGGTCATGTATTATATTGTGAATACTCCCGACACAAATCTTTACTTTTTTAGCTATAAACTAATCAGAAACACGACGATCCCCTTAAATTATTTTCTATTTTTTTTTAACATTTGTTCGGTCATCGCAGTGTTCGGCCGCCCTGAGCGTGGGTCGTCATTAGTGTTCGATTTTCCTCTTTTAAACTCTGCGCACCACCGTGCAACCGTAGAGTAAGAAGGAACGCGAACCCCTAATGTTTTTTGTAAATCTAAATGAACTTGCTCAGTAGTAATTTTTTTCAAGCAGAGGTATTTAATCACCGCATGATCTTAAATTTCCTCCATTTTTACCGTCTGGTCCCGACACGACGAAATCAATGTGTTCTATTTTTAAAAAAAACAAACGACCGTCAAGTAATTTTTTTTTATTTTTCATAGCAATTACATGGGCTTTGCTTGCCGGTACTTTTTTATTTCTTTGCTAATGCATTTATATGTCATTCTCACTATTTATTGAACACCCCTCGTATTTCTTTTCTCGCTGTGTCGCGAGAATTTTTCATTTTTCAGAAAGAAATAGGTAAATAGGCTAAGTTCTTTCTCGGAACTCCAACTACCTCACACCAAATTTCGTCGAGGATGAAAGGTAAAATGGTGTTGTAAGTCTGGTACTAAGTAAGTCACCTGTTGTGTGTAGTTGTGTACAGTTTGCAAAGAACGACGCAAAATATACGAAAACAATTACTTTAAATTGACAATTATTTATATCGTATCGTGACAGTCATGTCAATCATAAGCGGACAGGAATAATCAGACTTGAAGGATGAGCAAATAATGAGTATGCGAACCATACGAGATATTTCAAATTTTAAAAGTAGAATGTCTATTCGTACACGTTACTCACACACACAACAGGTGACTTACCTAAGTTTTTCACCAATGATAAGCTGTAAGTGATAAATATTAAATAAGCATAATTTTATGTTACCTGTGTGGTGTCGGATTTAGAATAACACCTCTCCAGTTCTTCCGTGGATGTAGTATAACGGGACTAAGGAAATAAGTTATGGAATATTTTAAGCGACAGGTTAACAACCTGTCACTTTAGTAAATGTACCTCTTAACTTGAAACCTAAAAATTATGCTATAACTGGCTACGAAACGAGAAATAGTCATGGTTATGTCTATATATAGCGTTTCGTATGTTCTACCTATCCCATTTGGGTATACATTCAAAAGAAGGTAAGTATAATTCACAAACTGTGCATTATTAGTAGACTCCGTTATATTGTCGTGAAGATTTTGTTTTTCAGTAGAGTATGACAATTTTTTTTATCGACTATTATAAATGTCGACACTCTTTGTGATAATTTCTAAGCAGTGTTTTATTTTTATCCCGGGAAAAATTATATTCCAGAGGGAAAACAAAAATATAGTTCGCTTGATGGATGGGTTGAAGATGGCTCTGTGTAAACATATAATATAGTGTACCATTCAGTTTTGGTTTAACAACTTATCATATCCAGCGTGATATGGCGCTTCTTAGATTTTTCCGTGGAAATAAGAAGTTTTCTTATAATTGTGCTTTATACCGCAATATT
This sequence comes from Adoxophyes honmai, assembly GCA_005406045.1. Lineage (NCBI taxonomy): Eukaryota > Metazoa > Arthropoda > Insecta > Lepidoptera > Tortricidae > Adoxophyes > Adoxophyes honmai. The sequence continues at coordinate 184,565 of BHDV01015233.1, forward strand.
ACCGAATTCCACGCGGGCGAAGTCGCGGGCGGAAAACTAGTTGTAAATACATGTTTATACCAAAATAATAAATAGATCCCAGTGATACCTCGTGAAAATTATCACTGACATACAATATCGACATTTATACCTAATAGTCGATAAAAAACTAGTCATACTCTACTGAAAAACAAAATCTTCGCGACAAGATAACGGGGTCTAATTATTAGTAAAGGTACCTACTGAACGCCATCTCCGCCTATAGATACTTGACGAGTGCTGCATACCGGGCCAAACCGTTGGCTGATATAGTCAATATTCTCTACAGGGTTCTAGCAGCCACTGCTGTACCTATCGCTGAATCTTGTCTCAACTATCGTTCTCCACCCAGATGGCTTCTTACCTTCTATCTGATGTTACCTTCTATCTGTGTGTTCTACACCACGCCTATTGTAAAAAATACTCTAAAAAAATATGATCACACAACACATAATTATCGATTGCTTATCAATGCAGTACACATGACAAACAACTAGGAAGTGTCCAATTAGGCATTGGCCGGGTATCGCATGCGATAATTCCGAGTGCAATTGATTCCACGTCTGCTGATAGCAGCGGGATGTTGTCTAGCGCTATCAGATCGACGCGCGGCCGTCGCCACACGCCCGGACCCACGTGGGAATCGCCATTCGTTACCAAGAAATTATAATCAGATCTTACTCGATATTGTTTTATACTTATGTCTTCTTTAGCTGAAATCCACTCAGTACAGGAAAATTTTCTCCAGCAGTTTATAGTGTACTTAATAGGAATTTTTCGGTCACTTTCAAGGACTAAATATAACAAGTAGTATTCATGTTCTCTCTGTAAATTCTTAGCAACATGTGAGTCACAGAGTTCAATCGAGCGCTAAGACAACAATATGGACAAACAAAGATTTCCGACCCGTCCAAATGACTTGTCTTTACAGCGGAAAACCGTTCAATTATGCTAATTTTTATAGCTCCTTACGTGGCGTATCGACTTAAAAAGTCAGACAAATGCTGCGTTCTAGCTTCATATTTTACAATCATAAAAACGTATATGGAGCAATATGTGCATAAATGTCAATATTTATCCGGCCGCGACGGAGTTTGGATTTACTGGCGGCGCGAGCGGCTTCGGCACAGCGGTATACCCGCGTTATTACGTCCAGCATCGTAATTGTCGATTAATTATCCCGATTTCAATAAAACATACGACTTACAAGTGAAATTGTATAATTTTAGACGATAAACCAACACTAATATGGTATTACTGCCGCTGTGACGGTCGGAGATATTCTTCTACGCCCCAGCCATAAAAATGTTGAAGTATCAAAGAATTATGGTCACAAAATATGCGAATACGTGATCGCGTTTGAGATCCAGTAAACGGGTCTCAAATGAAAAATGAGAGACGTGGGTACGTGAAAGTACGATGTGGTTAAGTATTTATGTGTTTATTAATGCAGGCCTGTGTTAATAACGACGCAGCACGTCCTCGGTTCACAGGCCACCAGGATCAACGCACACATTTATATTCCGACAGCTTTGTTGTGGCGTTTAGATTTGGATTATATTTGGTCATTATAATGCAGGAGGCAGTCCGGGCTGTTTGTCTCATTTGGAAAACAATGTAAATTATTAAAATCATTACCGTCGCAGCCGATCGTTGCCATCGACAAACGATTCAATGTTCCCTCAAACATGCACATCCATTTAACCAAATTTGGCATTTAGTAAAAAGTAAGTTGTATGCATTTAGCATGTAGATATACGACTTGTGAGCTCTTTTGGATTTTCTTCAAAGAGCGGTTACTTAAAACACGGTGTTAACAAACACCTTTTTCATAGAATAACAAGAAAAACGCCTACTAACGGCGACAAACGAGCCCTTTATACGACCGAGCTGTTCCTAATATAAACATTAAACGTGCCTAAGTATTTATTTAAAGCAATTTGATATTTATTCCAACACAATTAGTCGTCAAGAGAGAAGAATGATGGTCATTCCAATGTTAATAAGCTCCGATATGGATAAAGTGACAAAAGGACATTAAAGCGGAATGAGGACAAATGACAAATTATAATAATAGGACACACCTGCTTTTCTTTTGATCCGACATTTCTCTCATTTATGACGTTAATCGAGCGGAATGCTCCATGTTAACATAGTTGTGCGCAACAAAGCCGCGCACTCAGACAATGCTCCCACTTTATTAATATTTTTTGTATCGCACTGAGATTCTCTTTCATCCCACTTAATTTTAGATCAGACTATAGTTCTTGCATTTGTATCACGTCATTATGATTTCATTTGACTCCATAAGGTCCAGATCTCGTGCTCTGACATTGTATTATGGCCTTTATGCGATGCAGTCATTGGGTGTGTACCGATCTGTAGTTGGTCGCAAGAGTTGGTTTGACAAAGATATGTTGATAAAGATAAATAATAAGCGGCATTGCTTACAAGTCGGTGCGTGGTTGTCGCGTGTGCCCGCGCCGGCGCAGTCGCGGCCGCGGCAGTGGATCGCGGCGCTGGCGCAGGCGGTTTTGTCTAGCGGCCTCGCTCGCACATTAATCTCGCCGCCCGAGATGAAGCGGTATGCATTTGTCATCGTGTCCGCGATTAACTCAGAGAAACTCTTTCTATTGTACCGAATCAATTCAATTATGAAATGAATGGTAATATGAAACGTTGAGGATACTTATTCACAAAAGAGTTAACCGTTCAAACCAATTTACATTAAGTCACCTACTATCATAATCGAAACTAAGTTTAATAATGCTGTTATTTTACAATAGCTGACTTATGAACTGTGTATGGAGTTGAAGTTAATGCAAATACTGTGGTCCCAGTGCAAACCCTGAGACAACTCCAACATGCGAATAAATTAGTCAGTCGTTAGGCGGTCGGCAAATAGCCATCTCAGAAATATTGTGTGCATGAATAGCGTACCGTATGACGGACAGCAGAAAGGGCTTCCCTTAAACTCACCTTGTATTATTTTGTCATTATTAAATTCCCCTGTCACCGGTCACCGCCGAGTTCTCATTTCTCCCTAAGAAAATATTGTATGCAAAATTATATGACATTTGAATGAACATAAAAAGGTCGCATTAAGATTTGTTTGCGGCCCGGTAGGTTTGTTTACCTGTAAGTATTGAATGATTGTTTTAACATGCATAGGTACATTGTATTACAACCAGTGCAACAGTCTTGAATCGGACTGTTGCTGCTTTTGTGATAATCCGCCAGACACAACCAAATGAATGTTGTTGAACATTGCCTAGACTTGGTAAACAAAAACGTTGCGAAATTTCAACTAAATGTGTCTATCAAAGCGCTCTTACATTACCTAAACAGTTCCATTCGACGTAATTGAATCTAAAACAGGAACAATAAACCAATTGCACATCGCGTCTAGTGACACTCGAATTACCGATCATTCGAACGTAATGGTACAAATGAATCAAATGAGCTGTAACGGAAGAGCCACAACACAATCGCACTCGGCGAGGCAATCAGCTCTGCAGTGAGCCTCGATGCGTTATCGACAACTCCTCAACAGCCGCAAAATGAATTTTCTAGATGCCGTCCATCATTTTCCCCTCGTCCCTGAAGGGAATCTGTTGCATTGTGACCAAGTCAACAGCACTCAGCGATTGAGGGCGGTTATTTTATTATTTTGGTAAAAGTAGCGTCGTTTTTTAGTTAGTGACACTTTGTAACATTCAACGCTGTTTTTACATTACGGACAGTTGTGGCGTGGTAACGTAAACATTACGCCAAACGAGAATACAAATCGTTACAGAAACAAAATCATGACTTTTTCACGTTACTTGGCATAATTTTAACTTGCCTGTTTGATAATTATAATTAGGTACATAAAATTATTGACCATTTGACAGCGTACCTTCTACATATAACCATAGTTATCTCATCCAACGTCCACGGAAAGAATGGAAAGAGGTAATTTTCTACCCGCTTTGTAAATTAAACTTTTCTGCGGGAGTTGATGAAATTAATTATGATGGAGCTTAATCTTTTCCGCTTCTGTGTTGATAAACCTATTTGTAAAAGGAACAAGCATCTCACTAAACGCTGCCCGCTTGTGGTTTGCAGTGGCATCGGAAAGTAGGTGATCGAGACATTATTCCCTCTCCGACCCCGTTTTCGCTGTACGTAGAAACTTACTATATGACGACATCTCTCCTAGAGCTCTGCAAATACGACTTGCATTGCATTTAATGTAAATTGACAGCGTAAGGATGGCAGGGATAATGGTATAGTGCGGTATTAGGTATATCTGGTGATGGTGACGTAGTGCTACTGTTGGTTTATTGTTTAAAAATATATATTTTTTAATTTCTCTAATTTTAGTTAGATTCCTTTTAGCTCTTCTGTATATAGCATAGCCCAGTGCTGGGCACAGGCCTCTTCACAGTATGAGAAGGTTTGCGCTGTAGTTCCTACACAGGCCAGTGCTGATTGGGAACTTAAGAGCGTGCAAACACAATTCGGCGATTTTGATGTTTTTCAAATGCTTTACAAAGCTATAAATATATCCTTAAGTTTTTAAAGAAAAACTACTGTAACATATAAATAAACTCTTTTTCTTGGGATTAACGGTAAATATTATTTACAGATTTCTTTTACTTAGCCAATTTGTTGAAGGGTTTTCACAAAAATACGCGTCAGAGCTGTCTTTCACTTGAAAATTTTCCATTAAAATTTACTATAAACGATATAAACTTGTTATTATCTGATATACAATATAGACTATGAGAATTGAATTTGCTAGACGTGGCACTGGATTTTTGAATCCATGTGCTCTGCCTACCCCTCATGGGAATACAGGCGTGAGAATATGTATGTATATGTATGTATACAATATAGTCTACTGAGGAATAACGGTGTTACATGAATCAAATTATTGGTTTTTATTATTCAAATATCATTTTACATAATTTCAAAATTGAACCATTACTTTATTTTTTTTCTCATTGATTTTAATGTAATTACAAATACAACAATTTTATTGTTAATTTACAGAATATGTTTAGTCTAACCATATTTTTTTCATGGCTAAATATGAGTTAATCTATTTTTCACGATTTTTTAAACTTTGGTCCAAAACCACTAAGGTCAGGTGGGGGAAGAGAAACGCAGGGGTAGGAGGGCACTACAGACCATACTCACTCATAACTCGACGAGTTATGGTCTGTGATGCCTCTTACCCCTGCCCTGCCCCTGAGTTTCTCTTCCCCCACCTGATCTTATAATTACGTTCGTAAAAAATGTTTGCGCCCTCTTAACAAACAACATTGAATTATTTCGTCGCTGTGTACAGGTTTCCTCGGAATATTTCTCCTCGCCGAATAGATAGTGTTTAAAAATATTCGATTTCTATTACGATAAATAAATAGATAAATTAAGAAAAATTCAGAGATGCGAGCCTGAGATTCGAACCACCGACCCTCTGCATAATTAAGTAGATATTATTATTTAAAAACGTATTCCTTTCAGGCTGAGTATGTCAACCAAAATAAATTTACATACATCCATGCATCACGCCTGTGTTTCCAAATGGGGTTAGCAGAGCACACGAAACTCTATTTCACGTTCCGTGGCCTTACTTTTTTTTAGGTTAATAATTGGCAGATATACTTAATAGTGACAGGTTACTAGCCTATCGCCTAAATTATACTTTAACCTATTTCCTTAGTCGCCTCTTACGACATCCACGGAAGAAATAGAGAGGTGTTATTCTAAACCCGAGACCATACGGGTAAAACATTTTTGTTTGTATTGTATTACGCATACAGTTTATATCAACTGAAGGCGAAACGGAATTATAATTATTGTATTGTTTTCTTTAAATACTCCCGAGATCGACTGCCGACCCCTTCGGGTATTCAGGCCGGCATCTTTCACTTTACGCTGCGTTCGCGGATAAAGCATGCAGGTGCGCGACGTAGCAACCATTCGGAATTTTCGATAAGTAGCAGTTTAGCACCTAATATACTACCGTGAATCGTAATGACCTTAATCCTTTCCGAAATTAACGCACATTTCAAATAAAGTATGTGTTGAGTGCGCGGTTGCGTGCGCGCGGAGAGGTCGCGCGTTTTTACTGCGGTTGGGTAATTTTACGGATATGGCATTTTTTGGGATTTATTTGCATTACTTACTACGAGTATGTGTTAACCTAAGGGTCAATTCCCACCAAAAGAGCAGCGCGGCGCGGCGCAGCGCGGCGCAGCGGAGCGACCTGCTCCGTGGAGAATGCGCGCGGATTCCCGCGACTGCTCGAGATGTCGCTGGAATGCGCGGGACATCGCTGGAATTTACATAATTATTGACATATTGACATATGTATTGATAGCGGCCGCCGCGACTGCTCGAGCATCCTCGGGCATTCCTGCGAAGGCTCGCGCGGTCGCGCGGCTTCGTTTATGGAATGCGTTGTTATTACCATGGAGACGCGGGCATGCGCCCGCATCGTTAGAGTTTCTCATGCGATAGTAAGTCTTATTGTAATGAAAATAAAGTTGAAATTCTCATTCCACGGAGCAGGTCGCTCCGCTGCGCCGCGCTGCGCCGCGCCGCGCTGCTGTTTTGGTGGGAATTGACCCTAACAGGACTGCTACATCCTATGACTGGAACGATTATTATACTCACAGGCAAAAATGCTGCCTAAGCTATTATAGAAAATCACTTATTTTCATACGAATAACCCCATATTTTTTTATTTAAAATATATGCGTATGGGAACATGTTCAATGCATTCCATTTATTTCGCATTCGTGTTTCAAGCTGATATAGGTAGTAAACATGTACGGTAACGTTTACCATAACTTTTTTGCGACATGTCCGGGCGGATTGCCTTTTTTTACGCAAAGTTTTTGAGTTCCTCGTACTGATTTTCAATTAAAATGAACATTTTTGAAATGGTTTTTACCTAAACAAGATCTTCAATGATTAAAACGTGTTTTAGAGACTATTGTGCATAAAGTGATGAATTTTTAATACCGTATACACACCCGCCGCAGTGAGCCGCCACAGACGGAAAAATATTCCAGAATTGAGATTGATGTCGCACGCATGTGCAGACGGCCTGTCCGTATGCAAAACAACCATACCTAAATTTAGAAATAATTTATGTTCATACTCCGCGATTATACTCTTAGATAAAAATAACCACCATTACCTTGCTTTCTGCCATTAATTACCGCTATAAATATAACTCGGCTGCACATTTAAGTGTGAACCTTTACTTTCTGATAAAGGTATAGAAGTTTCATAAACTGTTGGCAAACGAGATAATTTTTGATAAATAATTAAAATGAATTCCCACTTAAGGGTTAGGTCCCACGCGATAAGAGCGTTATTTATACACCCTCATCTCACAAAGGAGCCGCTGCCGAATATCGCCCATAAATATTGGACTGAGGTGTAATTTTTCACATACCGCGTCTCTTCGCGCGTCGCACCTTTAAAATAAATGCAAACAAAATTTAATAGGGAGAGATGCGCGGAATTGCGGCTTCGCGTAAAAATAAACGATAGGCGACCGATCACCGGGAGATATTTCTCTGTTCGTCCAATTGATTCATCGAAAATTATTTGCACAAAGGTGCTTGGAACAATTTTTTACATTATTGTTTTACAAATCAACTTCGGGTACGATAATTTCAAACAGAACACACTAAAAACCAGTGCGTTGATCTAAAGTGTTCATCTACTTACATATTCTTTACACTCTTTACCGTACAATACTTAACAAAATAGCAAATACAGAACAATTAAAAAGTACAAAGGCGAACATATCCCTTCAGGCATTTCTTTCTGCTGACCTTCGAGCGATTGACCAAACATTTACCCTGTTTAAAGATTAACCAAATTGAATGCCTATTTGATAAACACTAGTCAATACGTCAGTTCTCATCGGCACAATTTACAAATATTAGGTGTACAAATACTACTATAGGGGTACCACAGGGAAAAGTACGTGAAAATACGAAAGTATTAAAATGAAGTGACCAAAAATATTGAGCCACAACCTTTACTTTTTACTAGGTCCACTTAAACTGTATGCAATTTTAAAGTTAGCTTGCATGCCTGCTGCTAGATAACTTTGCAAACAATGTTCATTCGAGAATTTAGTCCGAAATTTAATTTATTTATGTAATGCCCACCACGCTGCGGTGTGCAAAAAATGATCGCTCACAGCAATGTGTGAATTTGAATTCAAAAGGTACGTGTGGGGAGCTGTTGACATACAGTAACGTCGGCTATTAACGTTCTTTAATAATGTCGTATTTTTGGCATGTTTTGTTTTCCTTATGAGTAATCATGATGCAACTATGTGAAGCTCTTTGGCTTGTGTGGATAAGTCGTTCTGTTTGTTATAGTATGGCATCAGCATCACTATAATATTTAGCATGGTTTGCCGTTCCTCGTCACTTTCTAGCATTGTCACCACTTCACAGAAAATAATGGCGAAGATAAGCGACCTAGATATCATACGAATTTAGGAAGGTGTTATTCTTAACAAACAGGGCATGCTTTGACTTATTGCCCAAAATTGGCATTTTGAGGAAAAATATTGTCACTCCGTAAAAAGGTACCCTGATTCATTTCGATAGTATCTGTAAGCAGTTATAGATATGCAGTCCGGAAGACAGAGCAGGGTCGTGCATTTATTTACGATTATTGGTTATGGACAGAGTTGAGCGGCCGCTCCCGCGAGCCTCGTAACGCTCGGACTTCGCGCCTTCACGAGGGTGCCTGACGGATATATCTTTCTTCAGGGAATACTACAGTGTTTGCAAAATTATACAGCACACCTCGTTAAACCACGGTAACAACAACCAAAGCCAGTCACAAAGTCAATCAGTTAATAGTCTGAACAAAAACGCTATATCCTTCGTTCGGTTCTTACGCCACGATCCACAAATCAACCTTAGCCTAAGAAAAACCAATAACGATATTTTATTTCTTATCCCAGAACACGACTGTCACGAAAAATGGCCAATAAATACGCCCGGCCTATTTGTCACAAAATAATCTGAAATCCAACAAATAATACAGTATCAATAAAAAACGAATAGAGACATTGCACGCATTCGTAATAAAAATCTGACCGTAAATAACGATCATGAAATATAATACACCTGCAATCTTCGGGAAATGGGAAAATCATTTTCCGAGGGCGGGCGCGGTCCGGCGTGATATTGTTATAAATGTACTTTCTGGGGGCATAAATAATAACGCTGGCCGCGCGGGCGGCGGCCGCCGGCGGGGAAACGCTGCAACTCACTTTTGAGGATTTTAGACAGAGTCTCTACTTACTAGACTCCAAACTAATGTTTCAGGGTTTTGTGAGAGATGAAATATGCATAAATAAGAATGTTTCAAATAGCGGGTAAGACCGTTTAAAATTTTATTTCTGATACAATTCAGATACCTTCACACTAACACGCCCTGCATTTTCAAAATAAATGGGGTAGGCAAAGCTCATTAAGTGTTACCTAGACAAAACCATGTTTATTTAAGGTTTCATAGCCACTTTTAGTTTCATTATTACGTTTAAGTTAGATAAAACACGGCTAACGTAACATTTTTTTTTGCACAGCAAGGGACCAAGAACTATTACTGTCTAACTGGAGACGTCAGCAAATGACGGTAGTTCATCCCGCAAGCGAAACGCTTCGCGCGTATTGCTGTTCTATTCCTTACAGGTCTTTCGTATTGTCCACCAAAAACAAGTCAAGTGATAAGAAAGCTTCTCTTTTCAGTAACCAAAAGAACTATAGCCTAAGTTTAAGCTCAAACTCATCCTATGCCAACAGCTTAAAGAATAAATTTCAAAAACGCGTCTACTTCAGATTCTTAGGTCAAACTACGAATTAAACACCTACAGATTACTCTAACTCTACATGCTCACAATTCACCCTCTAGTAAGTAGTTCAAAATAGAATCCCCAGAAAGCAAAAACCGTGGGTTGTGTAGTTTCCCCGCGGCTGGCCGCTGGGAGTCATTCCGGGCGGACAGCCTGTAAATTCTCCATTACGCGATATGAAATATGCCGCCGCCGCGCACCGTTTACGAGCGCTATGATTTCTGATCTATCGGCTATCCTGAGATGGAAGGGGACACCTGGATGAGTGTTCTTTGTTTTTCTTTTCTGTGCACAATTTCTTTTTCGGGTACTTTCTGGTCTCGACTTAGAGCGTGTTGCTGATAATGATGATTGATGAGATATACATTTGTTTATGATATACTTAACATGACGTTGGTACTTAAATGTCACTCATGTATTCTCCAATGGGATAGGCAGAGACAAAACCATGACTACTAAAATTTTCGTAGACACTTTTTACATAATTTTAGTTTCAAAAAAGGATGAGAAAAGCTTCGCTGTCGCCTAAAACATACCTAAACCAATTTCCTTAGTCGCCTACTTGGGCGTAGATATTCTAACTAACAAATATCCAAAATGTTATTTATGACAAACATACTTATTACAATGCCCGGCATATTTATTTGGCAAGGTTATAGGGAGCGCATCGTTTTACCGTGGAAAAATCGGTGCATTAACTTACCCAAGTACCACGCTGGGGAAAATGCTCTTTTGAAAACCAAACTTTACTTACACAGTTGAAACTAAGAAAATACCAGACGCCATCTAGCAAACAGTCTAACTAAGCGTCAAAGAAAACTTGATCATCTAGATGTATCGTTTTTTTCATAGCCCACTAGAGGGTGTACAATGTACATCGTAATTATGGTAATAGCAAATAAGGTGAATTTTTTGTCCTGGTTTTTTTTTTTTACTTCTTGACCAAGATCAAGACCAAGTCAACACTATTTGTATTCAGGCACAATCACAAGAAAAACAACGTCCACATTTTGGCAGAATACGTCAAGTGTTAAATATGTTATCCCCTCAACATCATGACTTTGAAAACTAGAGCCAAGTTAAATATGCTAACAAAAGAGATGATGATCAATTAAAGTCGTATGGAACTTGGCTATGCAACTCGTCTTCTAACGTTACAGCCAAACATTTTGCACACAACATTTTATTAAGCAACCCAGAATAAAAAATTATAACTTTTGATTGCAACAATGAACTTAGTACTGAGTAAGTAGGTACCTATGTAGTGTAGTAGATTACCTATCAATAAGTTATCTAATTAATTCGCTATCAAAAAAGTATCGTATTCAATTATTTGAAACCTTATGTAGAAAATACCCTGGCATTAACACTACCGTGCACCCAGAATACAAACGAAATCGGCAATACAATATTTCGTGATTTCAACACGAAATTCGGCTTTTGTTCTCAAACTGGTGTAACGACTTTCCACGGCCACTAAAACGATATTATATCAATTAAGAGTCTGATTTAGCAGCGGTGGAAAAACTCAAAACAATGAGGTGTCGTAATTGTTGGGCAGATAATGCGCAATGAAGCGTCTGATTTGTACGCATTTCACATGTCGCGCGACAGTTTAATTAAAACTTATACCCATACCCATCGCTCCAGTAAAAAATAAATAAACCAGTATCGTTAAACGCTTTGGTAACACGCCGCCTGCACTCTCGGTAATGACGAATAAATTGATATCATACAAAAATGTTTTGACTAAGAATAGCGGGTGCGTAGTGCTTTTAAGCGACACGTCCTAACAATTAAACATGTCGTCGGTTGTCTTGTAAGACATCAAAATAAAATCACTACTATTTATGCATTTGAGAGCGTATTAACGACAGGCAGCGCACTCTTATAATGTAATAAATCGTCTGGAAAATATAACCGTCAGCGCTCTGTCATACGCGTCGCCCGCGCTGCGCCGCTGCGCCCCGTGCATCCATACGCCATAAATTGTAAGAACGTAAATAAAATCTGGCGTTCCATATTTTAAAACTTTATTTTAATAGCTCACTATTCGAGGAGAAATTAAGACGTGTTTATTAGCTGCACGCTCGTAATAAGTACAAGAGTTTCCTTCATGAGTTACTCCGCTCCTTGGTGTCATAAATCTGTATTCAACTCCACTCATTATGGACTATGTATTAATGATGTTAAACACGGCGTTAAATGTACCAAGCTATCAGTACTAGTAAGCTGACTAACGAATATTCGACCTCTCATTTAAATTCAATCATATTGATTTCTGGTCCAACTTTACAAAATATGTTTGTTTGTAAACAATTTTCCCTGTACGAAGTAGGTACATTACTGTTTCAATTTATTGCATGAAACAAAACAATACGAGAAGATATGCCGGGAATTGCCTATACAGCCATGCAAATACTAATCAGGGTGCGAGTTTATGTCCCGGAATGATAAAATAGAAAAAGTTTTTTATTTATAATGTCTGACAAAATCTGTTTTGTCAATATCCAGGGAAATAATATAAGTTTTCGTAATGCGCCTGAATTTGGCAATCGATCCCAAAAGCCGCTGCGTTCTCAGACAATAAGAAATAAAGTTTTTACAAGCGATAGATGTTTAAGACAGCAAGCACTACGTTCCAAATTATGGATGCGCTGCTTTCTATTTCTGTGTCACAGATTGTTTTCGTTTTTAATTAATTCTGTAGGTAGACAATGTGAAATTTCTGGAACTGTGCTAAGTGGTAAAGCCCACAACAGCTGCCTTACTAATCAATTATGTGTCGCATATGAAAACTATAAACTTGTCGCACATTATACATTCTTCCTGTGCCAAAAGTCAGCATCATCCCGCCACCTCTACCGGAATTTTAACAACACAATATATTTCAACGTGATCTTAATCTCAATAAATTGCTTAAAATGAAAATATTTAATGCTGTGCGTTCAAGAACGCGAACGCGCGCATAGTGATCTCAGGCACTTTCGCGGTTTTGACAATTATTTTTAAAACAATAGGCGAAATCAGACATAGTTGTAGTTTGATGGAGATCTCTTTGACTCGCTGCCAGAATGACTAATTCTTGACAACACGTCGTGATTCTCATTCTGCTGCAATAATTCTGTCTCATGGTTAGAATTCGAGTGGCAATAATATAATAGATAACTGCGGTGAGAGATAATTAGACCTCCCAGAAGTTTTACTAATGTCGTAGAGATGCCATTATTTTTAATCACTTTCACAGCTATGCCAAAAGCATAAAATCACCGAAGCAAACATGATGTTTGAAACAAAATTAAGCTTGTTTACAGTCAGCTCACACTCTTTCAGCTCGCTGGTCTATTTTGAATATAATTATCCTTGCGTTGTTAATAGGCAGTAAAATTTAAAAAACAAATGTGTAATTCAAAACCAAACTCATTTGTTCATCGTTTATGCCGAAATTTAAGAAGATTCTCCTAGTTGCGCACTCTGGCGCAGCGGTAGTAGTCAAGGAACATCCTAGAGGTTGCAGTTTCTGTTTGGCTCCTTATAATACAGCAGACGAGGGCGGCACGGTATTTTATTCCGAGCAGAGACACGACGCGCTGACGCGACTCGTCACATTCCTGCAACACGATAAAATTTTATAAAACTGCGGTTATCGTAAACAGAACAAATAGCACGCTTTACGAGCAATTCGTCTCGGTTTTCCATTTGCATGATACGAGTGAGTACGTACACACCACAGAAGACCACATACGAGGTTATGGCGCCTCGTGACTACGTACAAAATGATTCGTCTGGCATAAATCTGTTTATTGTGAATTTATTTGCTCACCCGCTAGCCCGTTGGCCGCGGTCGTAAAGATAGCTGCTGCGATGTTGTTGTAAAATGCAAAAAATACATTACAATTGTCAGTAGTCAAAATGTGATAGGTACAACTGTGCATGACTTGATGCGAAAGTTAGGAAATTGGACAATCGAAGAAACTTTTTGTATTTAAATTATAAGTAGGTAGATTATATTTAAGATAAAAAAAGGCTTATCATAGTTTATACTACCTATCCACAATATTATAAACAATTTATCTGACTTTGTATTCATAACATCATGTATTCACTGTTAATTAAGTATGTACCTATTACAATAAACTACGCATCATCTTAAAATTACATTGTAAAATTAACCTTTACATCAAAAACAATAAAACAAACATAACATAAAACATCAAGGTAACGACATAACTCCAACATAATTTAATAAAAGTTAAATGCTATGTGGAAGTTTTATGTTCTGTTTTTGTCGACGGACGCATTTAGAGCTGTTAGCGTTTTTTAACAACAAAGGCTCATTAAAAACTGAAGTCATAACAGGAAACGTGATACAGTGGGCCAGTATTAAGGATCACTTCTTTCATCATAAAGCGCGCGGTGAGCGGCAGCTGGCGCATCACTTTATGTGGTTTCTGAAGCTCCTCTTTAATAATCTTGTTTATTTTCGTAAAATGGAACACCCATAATACTGGCATGCCTATGAAGATGTGTCACAGGCTTAAATATTCGTCACAAACAATGCCCGCCACTCCTAATTCCTTTTTATACAATGAAGTTTGTCCACGTCCACAAAAGCTATAAATGGTGTATAAATTAAGGGTGTTTAACTAACTTTTTAACCCTCAACGCGTTCACTGGTGCTATAATGTAGGAGTATTCTCATTATGAAACATTAAGACTGAAGGCAGATGCAAAGTAATTAAAGTTTTGAATGGCGCGATGTAAAGAAATTCCGAGAATTTTACGGTTTCATTCACCGCAGGTGTATTTGAAGTTTGAACACAACGATCGAGCTTAGTAGGAGTAAAATTTTAAACGGAAGCTTGTTAACATTTACTGTAGTGTAAGAATTTGAATTTGGTATTGAGAACATTAACAATCCGGTTAATACAGTGGCGTACTACGGTTTAATATAGGGCAGACGGTACATGTATCACTCGTAACAGAGGCGTGTTCTGTGACTAGAGGAGCTAGCGCCAGGCAAGCAATAAAGCTCCTCGTCAGCTAATAACAACAGTGGCATCAGCGATATCTCAATATCCTAGGTGCGAGCAGTTAATTAACACATGACGTTGTAGTGGAAATAGAAATCCTGTAAGCGGGAGCGGGTGCGCGCGCGCCCCGGGCGAGTCGCACCTCCTCGCGCTGCGCACACAGCCGTACAGCAGGCCAGCGGGCGTCACTGCACCGGGTCCACAATTAGTAGATATGATTATTGATTATAAAAATATTTTTAAGAACCGAGTTAAGAACATACATTACGTAGATAAAATTCTTGAAGACTTCATACAATTAGTTTTTTTTTATTTAATTCGTGATTACTCGGTTCTGGAAAGTACCCATAATGTGTGTACAGTACAGTAATCGCTGTAATTAATTACAGATTAATTATTTCGCTCAATTCTAACATCGAAGATGTGGTTTCTTAGAATGAAACCTTAAACCGTAGTATTGTTTTAGTACACATTTCTAGACCATATTATTATAGTGTGGAACTTATTCTAAATGATATTATTATTTGCCAATAGGCCCTAAAGAATTCTTTCGCTATTCAGTAGGTGCCTAAACATGCTATGAAAAATCACTATTGAAAAGAAGAATGAAAATCAAAAAATACATATATGTGGACATTGCTACGCATTCATTTATGGCCAAAATACTGGGTTGATTAAGAAATTTAAAACGGAAATTTTAAATCTTCATCATCCGTCCAAGATTCCGTTCCAATTTAGTTAATTTCTTTTTTACTTAAAATGTAAAAAAAGAATATTAAAAAAAATACATTAAAATATCTGAAAGCAGTAACTGGCAGTCCTACTGTGCGGCCGGGTGCAGCGCGCGCCGCCCGGAGCCCGCTCTGTTTGTTTACAAGCAACGAGACTTCATTACGCCGCTGCCTAATGTATTCAGCTTCAACCTCCATCCACGTTAACAGCGACACTTCTCGGAATCAATATGTTGCTTGTATGTTTTGATTGGCTGCCACCCGCCGCACTAATCCAAACACACCCTTACCCTCCCCACATAAAGTGCACTTTCCCTCCACTGCTGCCCCCAAATTTAATGACACTGAATACAACGAACGGATTCCAGTGTTATACCCGTAAGGGATAAATTTCCTATAATGCTAACGACCTCCGTATTGAACTTGTCCAATTTTAGGCTTAACGCGCATTTGTTTTATTAACAACTTTTACTGTTGCACCGTTTCCTGTTCGCCTGTTCTGCTTCGCGTCATTCCGATTGTCTGCTATTTGTGTCGAAACAAAACGATATTTGTACGATGCGCGCGTATAGATAATTCCGTAAGTTAATGGGCTCGGTTTGGCTTTACAGTCCATAAACGTAAAGCCGTACTAAAACCACAAGCCGGCATGTTACGGCGAGGGAAGTCGCCGCCAAATCCATAACAGCAACTTCTGATCTCGCGGCCCCCAAAAATAATAATGTTTCATCTTATAAAAATATTTCCCTTACGACTGTCGCTCGGTATATCAGGGTATTTGTCACAGAGGATCACCCTTTATGTTCGTTTCCAGTCAAACCCCTTAGATAAGCGAGCCTTTTATATGCCAAATATAATATATTATGCTTTACAATTTTGGCAGAAGCTTATTGTGGACATGCCTCTATAACCAGGAGGGCTGATGGGTGGCTGATTAAAAGAGTACTGATTATCAAGTGACTTAGTTAATCATGTCTGAATCTATTTCAAAATTTATTTCAACAATGAGAGCCGTAAAAAGATACGCGTCTTGTACGCGTTAACTGCATCAATAACTATGATATTTTTTCCCTACTACCCTGTAATCTTTTTAAGTGCTAACGTCATTTTCTCCATTTGTTAGTTTGTTACCTTTACAAGCTTCAACCACTAAACCGATCACAACGAAATTGAGCACCGTGAGGTGATAGTTAGAGAGCCAAGGAAGGACAGGCTACTGTAAGTTTCATTTCGACTTAAGTTTATAAATTTTCTTCATCAACATCTTTATCATTAGTCGGTAAATATCTATAGTACCTATTGGTCCCTCAAATAATGCACTACAGTGAACAGTCGGTGGCCTTTCTCAACCATCCATCGTTATTATTATAATTTCCTAAAAATGTCTTAACGTGCGTATCAATGTTAACCAAAACTCAGCACAAGCCATTACTTCCGACATATGAGCAACGCAAAAATATCAGCGTATTATGGGTTATCAGGAGTCGCGTCTCCGGGCCGCCATTCACGTCGCACTGGTTTAATGGATTGCTCTCTTTCATATTCCGTACGTACAATGTCTGCTCCTATGATCACGTATAGTGATTTAACGCTTTGTAGTTTCAGTGGGAGGATTGTGTGGTGAGTTGGCGAATCTAAAATACTCACAGCGGAAATCATCCTAGGTAAGTGTACGTACGTGTTATATGTACTTACTTAATGGAGTCACCTCACTAAGGGATTGCACCATGTTCTTAGCATCCTAACTTTATGCACAAAGTAGGCTTTGAAATCAGGTTAGGATTGACAAGAGTTCATTCAGTTGTTCTTTGTCATACCTTTTTTATGTATGGTTTTTCTGATAAATTTTTACTAACGCTATTAATTTATTTTAATATACAAATAATTTACTAAACATAAATTCCTTAAAAGCTAAGTGACTTACTAAGAATATTGACAATGCCAAAGCTAAAATAAAATTTACATTTGATAGCAAAAGCATTTTCCGATACTCGAGTCGAAGTGCGAGGAAGTTTCTCACCCATTTGTTTGCACGTCTATAGCTCCCCTTTCATATGAAAGACGAAGACAAACATAGAATGTGCCAAATAACAAACAATATTATACGGAATGCACAATAATATCAGTTCCGGCGGCGTGGGTGCGGGCCCGGGCTGTTTGCTCCCGCAAATAAATATGAAATTCGAAGACTCGCCTCAGACGAGCAAATATTATGGAAGGTTTGCTTTGCTTTGGTAAAATGATAACCGCCGAGATTGAAAAGTTGGATTTAGCCGCGGGACGGGAGATAGTAGAAGTGGGTAAGCTTTATTGAATATATCGACTAGCAATACGACTCTGTCGGATAGAGCGGTAATATGAACTGTGTCATTGGCTGTGGCTGGTTATATTTTACAACTTGAGTACTAGCACTCTAAAGTTTAATTTTGAATCCATTTGTAGTTTAAAAGTGCATGGTTTTATTTACATGAAACTATTAAATAAGATTCAAATCAACGACAATCTTTCAACAACAGATCCCAAACTACGCCAATAACGCCGACAATAATTTACAAAGCAAACACGAAATCTGAATCTGCGCAGATTGTAAACTTCCAGCAATCTGTCCGTCCCTAGCTCATGGAAGAGTTGCGGTGCTCCCATCGCACCTTATCATCCCGCGAGAATAACTTCTAGATTTATGTTACACGTAAAACTTTATGTCGTGCTTTGTTTCCCGGCGGTGCCAAGAGCGTTTTGATTAAAGTATGGGATTTATAACTTTTTAGTCATTCGGTAACAAGATACTTCTAGATTTTTATTAAAATAAATCGGAGTTAAAAATAGCTATAGCTTGGCTGAACTTTAGCATTATATAATTGCTTCTTCAACTTTTATAGGTCTGTAAAACGGAATTGTAATTTGATAAACTTAGTGGATACCTCATTGAATGAGTTTTGTAGACTACCTAGGTTGCAAGAAATGCTTTTAAAGGAGATTAGATTACTGTATTTGTTCTCTTTAAACAGATGAGTATACTAAGCTTTACTTCCTTAGTAAAATAGACGATGAATTCAAAGCAGATAGGTAAATGTTTTATCCCCAGTCCGAAGCGCATCAGGGTAAATCACAATAGTAGCGATCGGTCGTCAATAAGCAATCTAGATATTATGCAGTGTTGAGACAATCTCGTCGTGACCCCAAGGTAAGGGTTCCGTGGAGTGGACGATAATAGAGGAACGGCTTTACGAGTGCGACACCCGCTCGCCACATCAACACTGCGGCGACAGCGCGCGGCGAGCTGGCGATGCTCGGGTGTGACTGCGGTGCCTGGGGTGTGCCAACAGTGGCAAGAGGAAAAGCTATTATGACTAAACGGTCCCATAAGACGGTTTGTGCTAAAGCCATTTAAATTGACCTCTACATTACTCTATTCAAGAATTATTAATCTGTATAAATTAATTAATGGGTAAATTTTTTTGTGTCTATTGTAGTACCTACGCTAAGTTTGATGAGTACAATATCAGTTTAAAATGTTATAAAAATTATTAAATTAGCATGATTATTATTTCATTTCAACGTCATACATGACGGCTACATTGATTTGACTACTTATTTTTTTTTTTTTAAATGCACAACATTCATAGAATGTTGTGCTTAATATTTAAGGAAATATTATTTGGAACTAGAATATTAATTCTTTCTTATAAGGAAAGGAAACGATCAATTTTTGCGTTTCCAACCCAAAAGCTTACAATGCAATGCATATTATATTCTTATTTTGTACAATTTCAGCCATATCTGTCATCACAGAGTACTTATTATTCTTAGTCAAATCTCGTTCCACTGATCGACTTTTCCACCATGGCCAACATAAATCTCCAATGGATATCTATCCGTTGGTTAAAACAGGATGTACGAACCCCTCTAAGCAATCCTAGCGACAGCCGCCACTTTCTGCAGTGTCATCGCTGCATATAAAAAGTTATGACCGCTGGCAATATTTCCGAGCGACGACGGCTGGAGGCCGGCTCTTGCGAGGAAACGATATGCAGTAAACGGTCGGGCGTGCGGTCTCGTGGGGCCACTGCGTCCGCTGACCCGCCCGATTTTATGCCAATTTTCATAAAAATAAATCTGACTCGCGTTGATTGAACCAGTCGCCGCCCCGCGTTCGTGAGCCTTTCTATTTTATTGTTATTAGTTCAGTCGCGCAAGGGTACGAATTATTGTTTTGCCAGTTGTTCGCAAAAAAGAGCAAGTGATCGCGCAAGGCCACGGTTAGGTGATACGATACAAGACTTCCATCTCGACGTTTTATTCTTCATTTCAAAGCTATGCCAGTGTTTATTTAACAAAGCTAAAATGTTTAACGAAACATTTACAATTACAAGCCATCGAATCATTGTACCGGAGTTGGGTCAAAAGCGGTTAAACATCATGTTTCTGTTGTAGTAGTGGGGTTTGCTTTAAATAACGATTGGTTGTATTTGGCTGACAGCTACGGCTGACAATCTCCGTAAACAAGCGACACAATCACGCCTGCTTTATTTAAACTGCAAGTGACTAAACTTACGTAGGTAACGTATATTTACGATAACAATACTACGAGTTTGCCACAAAAACTGACGCCGGAGACTAGAAGATGTGAACCGATTCGTCGCGTTAATAACCGTTCCGCCAAAGAGGAGAGCGATCGCGCGAGCACTATCGCGGCGGACATCTGACGGAACAAGTGTTATAGCATCGTCGGCTGCCATATAAGTTTGAAATTGCATTCTCTGGAAGATATTCCGATGGTTATCGCGGCCGGCCACACACGGCCCACTACCAAGCGTCAACTAGTAACACCACCACACCTATTCGCGACACTTTAAAGCTCATAATGGCAATTCTGTAAAAGTTTAATCTATTTTACTTCGCAATGAACGTTTTAATTGGACAGCCGACAAGTTGAAACTTTTTAAAATAAATGTTTCGAGCAGAAATTAATTCTGTTTCAAACATTTGAAATTTACAAAACGAGGTACAGGAATGAACAAAAGTGCAGAGTGTAGTCAAAGAAGCGTATGGCGGGCATCGTGATTTATCGTCGGCTGCTTTTGAATATTAAATAATCGTTAATGGGAGCGCATGATCGGCCCATTAGCCGACGCGCGACGATTCTCCTTTCACGTTTAATAAAGAGTCATTTATAAGCGAGCGACGCTTTTCCCTTATCTGGTCGAGTACCTATGTCGCGACTGAGAGGTGCCGCCCTATCAGGATTAATTTTATAATTTTGTCCCTTTATTTGTAGCGCCCTTGCAGAATGAAGAGCCACGGTTGCTTTTAATAACCTGCTGTATAATCGGGAGACGCCTGGGCTAATAATTAAATATCCACTTCAAAAAGGTGTCCAGGTACTCAACTGAAGCTAGACGGATAAGTATTTCCAATATTGGTCCTGTTATTTGGCCTAGGCTCTAGCCAGAACTTAGAAATTAGTGAAATACAAATATTACATACTAATTTTATTCTTAATTAAAAAACCGCGTAAAAATGGTTTCAATATTTTTATATATTTTGCTATAATCAATGTTCGATAGCATCGACCAAAAGGTCTTAAGAAAACAAACATAAAATGACATACTCGTACACGTAATTCGGAAAGGAAACCTTCGATTACAGTAAATAATAATATGTACTATTTAGACAGATAGACGCTCGTACCCACCGACGGTCAGCTCCCATTAAGAACTTGCCTCAAGTGTAACAAAGTAGCCATTGCTTCGATTCCCACGACGGGTAACTGTCACCTCATCGAACCATTAGAAAATTACCCCGTTTCCTCGCGCCGACGTCGACTGATCACTTCTAATGTGTCTCCTTTCGGCTCAAATGTAGCAACAAGAAATACGCTCTTATGCAACTGTGTGTGTATTTGAAACATGATGAAATAAAATTACCTTTAAGCGGGTGCTTTCATAATATTATGTAGTATGAACTTTATGGTAATAAAATGAAAGCAGCAGTGTTAGAATTTATAAAGGTACCAATCAAATTAATGTCTTACAACTAGACCTAGATGCACTGTCGATGTTGAACCTTGCTTTTAATAGGTACTAAGACGTTATTTTCTTATAAGTGAACGCGCATTGAAGCAATCACGGCTAATTAATAAAAAAACATATTAGCAACAGCGCACTTACGAAGCTCCGTCTACTACTAAGACACCAAGCCCGCATTACCGGAGAACGCGTGCAATAATTATGAACATTAATCTTCGCCGTTACGGACAAAATAGCATTACTTAAGGGCACATCGGTGGTTACGACTTCCTAATGACACTTCGATCGTGGCCGCCGCTCATTATCGCGAAACATTCGATCGGCTCTCTTGAGATATTCCTCTTAATATCTCGGCGGCGTGGGCCGAGCGGCCGGGATATCGTCACGTATGCTCGGCCCACGGTCGTAATTATATCGGCACAATTAAAGACCTACTAATATATTATAATCGTTCTGTTAGTAAGAGCCGTTTTTACAAAAGCGTCGGAAGCCGCCGCGGCGCGGCTCACTCGTTCGCAGTCCTGCCGTAACACCCCATTACGATTGCCAGCGATTGAAGCCGATTGACCGACGTGATTGGGAACGTTCTACGAATACCACTGTAATCTATTATGTACCTGCTGTAATTCCACCGTGCTTGCCCGCCCTGTTGCTGCCATGGGAACCAGCGAAATTACAACATTTAGTCTTTATTGTGTGTTTAGGGATGTTACGTAATTAGTCGCGAAGTCGTTATAAGTACCTAATACGTGAGTAAATAGATGCATATTATAATTACTACTATCAATAATTAGAATGAGCATTAAACTTCGTCAGCAAGACCCATAAAACAGCATATATAAAGGAGAGCATAACAAGATTAATAAGATTTACTTATTTTGACATGACATCACCCAATTTAGAAATATAAGACTAATTTTTAAGTCAAGCTGAGATCTGAAAGTGGGTTACAATGTAAGTTCATGATTTTGCATTTACATGACAAATCGACAGCTAGAATTAATACTGCAAGCTAAACAAAAACAGTTGATCTAAATGAATAGTCTTAAAAAGAATAAAAGTTTTTATTTTAATCCTGAACAGGGAAACTTTTATTAAAGTAGGTACTTTATCAAAATATCGTTTAGCTTTTATTATGTAATGAAATAAAAGAATCTTATCTAACTCAGACAGTGCCCACAATCTCCAAATATATGTAATTATACAAAATGTAAATACAAAACATACGGGTATTATAATATCAAATCCGCCGACAATATGACTACTTAATAGTCGGGTAGGATAAGTTTGATTTTCTCGCGAATCATGGGAAAATTATCGTGGAACGAGAGCCGGTGGTCTTTGAGGGCACCCGACGGATAAGAATAATTACAATGATTGAACCCTTTATAATCTGCTTTTATTTTATAGTCGACAGATGTTAATCGGTGCACTGGCTATAATTACGCTTCGATTTCTGACGAGAAAAAAGCTAACGCGCGCTTCTATCAGCCCCGGCTCGGATTTACCGCCGACCATCAACCCGACATATTTAAATGCTTAATGGGATTCAGCAAATAACATACGGGTTTCACAATGTAACGCAGCAGCAACGTTTATCCCAAGGATTATTTTGAAGTCGAACTTTGAATACAATTGTTGTGAAATAACAAATCAGATACGCCAAACTTCTCTTGCCGCGTACAGATCATAAAAGAAATATATTCAACAGTCTGGCTGTACTCACAATGTGTTCTTACTTCTGGTACTATTAACATTTGCATGTTAACAGTACACTTTAATTACCAACACACCGTCTTCAATTTACGAGGTACTGGAAATCAGAATCAAATCCGTTCACTGAGCAATAAATAACTCTCGAAATTTACCTTGTCAAGATATGGGAAGTTACAAAACGACATAAAACTGACATAGCGGGTTTAATTAGCGTTCATAGCAACGTGTCCGAGCTCTTTTATTTTTTCCCATTGTATGCAAAGCAGCCGAGGAGTTCATCCATCACTTCATATTCGCAGCTTACTGACAGCTCCCGACTGCCCGTGCCGCCCTACTGCCCAGACATCCGCTAAATTGGGAGCAACGTGAAAAAAAACTTTCATAGTCTATTAAGTAGCAAAGAAACAAAAGAAGTACGACCTACCTATGTGGAAACCTTCCGTCGTGACTGATATTTATGTGAGCGCGTCTTATTTCAATATGAAAGTTATAATCATAAATGCCATACGCGTATCTTGTTAAGGCATATGCAAATTCTAATCCTTGTTGCATTTAGAACGGAGCGGCCTAGTAATTATGTGCTTTCATTTGTCTGTTTCTCAGAACAAACGAGCGAGCCCCGGCGTGTAAGCGCGCTCCATGTAAAACAGTTACCAGTAGGTACTCTAATCTCGCTTTGCCATTAATTTAAAGAATACGTCTGCGTAACCAACTTTACCCACATCGTCGAAACAGAATTCTCCTTCACATTTTCTTATTTGCATATTAAAATAATTTCGAGTAAGCGCAATACGTAAAGTCGCCTTCCACCCACTCCAGTCGCGCTGCGGAAACGACGTAAAAGGTATTAAGAGGCCACTGAAAAACATGCCTTGTTACTGTCGTGCACAGGTTAATGTAACGTGTCTTGTTTTGCACGAATACCATTGTTTGCTTCTAAATACTCGGAGAATGATGACAGATAAAGGCGGGTTGTGCGCCCAAATAGATAAACTAGTGTGGAAATTAATGTCTACATTTACTGGTGCATGAAGTTCGTTGTTAATTATAGGTTTATAGCTATTCGCTTTTTAAGTGTGTATTATTAACACAAAGACCGAGCATTATCATTCTAAAAGGAAGTGTATAAATTATCTAGTTCGAGCTTATCACGAGGCGTTTCACAAACATTTATCAATTTAAATAGCTTCACCCTTGAAGCATGAAATTGTAATTTGAATAAGATAGGTTTTACAAATTATACGTAATAGACCAACAAAAGGTTCTGAACAAAAAAGGGCATTTTATTCCACATTTCACACAGATTCAGGGAATACAAGTATTTGAGAAAAAAATGCATTAATTTATCTTTCAACTAATATCTAAATGCGTAAACTCAAATAGAAGTGTATATCTCAACGTCAGTTTGCGGGTATAGGAATCAGCTCAACATCCTCCACTTCGGTGCATCATTTAAATCAATTAAGTCTACATCTCTATTGCGTGTAAGGTGGAAAGATTATGATTGAAACTCCGCTCCATAACCGCCCATAACCCATTATGATTAGCAGCCATAGTCAGAGGGGATGGCGCGTGTGCCCATCCACCGTGGTGTCGGTTTTATGAACAAATTAACTATTACACCTTACAACGATACGCCATCTAAAAACAACACTGTTATGAATAATTAATTTTACGAGCATCGTTACCTTGTAATTGCTAGGCGCTATAACTTTATGATCCGTTCACTAAACGACTTCACACATTAACACACAATGTTTCATTTACTTTCTTAAGAAGCGATATTTTTCACTGAGTACCTAGGTAGTAATCGAATTTATAAAGCTTTATTTAAATTTAGACTTCAAAATACCTACTGTTTATTACAACATTACAAATATATTTATTTAATAAATGAAACGACTATTTTGCTTAGCCTTATGACAGAAGTTTTTTAATCATAAAAACAATTTATTGCCACCAAGTGGCCAGTATTAATAAAGAAATGGATCAAACCAAAGAGTTTTATGTCATGAACACCTACTTAAAGATTACTGCAGCTGCAGTATTTCTATAGGTACATTAACAACCCCTTAAAATTTTGTTTCGGTGAGTTTACAATTTTTAATTTACGACTACTTACTAAAACAATAAAAACAATTAAGTTTCCCTTTATTGCTCCAATCATGACAGGACAACCGATGTGAAATATTTCCCCTCGTGGCAACCTACCAGCGAGGCGTGTACCTAACACTTGACTGTTTACGCCGTTTGTAGTATCAATTAATTAATAAATGATAACACGCACGAAACAAACAACCGCTTTTATATTTTTTCACGAAGCATTAGTATCGGAGGTTATGTTAAAAGGCTCGTTTCATTTCAGTCCATAGAATATTTCTATCAGTGGATAAGTATTTAGTTCCGAAAACTTCACGCTATTGAAAAATTCAAATTGCAATCTATGAAATATAGTATAGATAGTGTGTATATTTTGTTTTTATTTTTTCCTATTGGTGTCAGGTTTAATAACATGTCTCCATTTCTTACGTGGATATCGCGTATTTTAGGCGATAGGCTAGTAACTCGTCACTATTATACCTGCCAACTTAAACCCAAAAAAATATGTTAGAAGTAGTCACAAAACGTGAAATAGTCATGGTTTTGTCTTCGTAGCGTTTCATGTCCTTCTTCTAAGTGTTCTTTATTTTTAATTGTATGCTATAAACTATATCTACTTAAAATATACTAACGTACTTATAAAAGTAAATAGCGCATAATTTCTGTGTTTCCTATTTGGGAGAGCCTAAAAAAACTAAAAAATTATATTGAGTATAACCGCTAAACTAACACAGTAATTTATTTTATGACTGATTTATTATTTGTTGCTTTATTTTGGACGTTATTATCCCTAGTAGGGATAATTTTTCACACATTCCGTGGACACGGGGCGCGGGAGGGTGTGCAGCCGGCGCGGGCGCCCGCGCGTGAAATTATTATCATATAATACCCCTGGCTTTGAGCACCAGGCGATTATTCAAATACTCTTCAAAAAGATCAATAAACGCGTGTTGGAACAGACTGGCAAAATAATCTATGTTATTAATTGATAAATGATGAAATTTAGATGTAGGTATATATACACATAAGTAATATAACACAACAATGCATTAAACATCCGAAAATGATGAAAATGCAAATCGATTTGGTAACCCATTTCATTTTTATTACACAAAATTCAAAAAATATACCTGGTTATCAGCATTATCAGCATTCATGGCATCTCTACTAATTGAACTTACTCTCTTGTAGCATCGAATAGGAATACGTCCTACATTGACTTTCTATTTTTAATAATTTCGTTCTTTGCCCAGAGGATTGGCATCGCCATTCAGCGTGGCAATGCTGCCAGTCTTCTGGGCACACTGCCGCCTGGCAGCGATTTGGAACAACTTTTTTATTTATAGATAGTTGATTGTATTTTTTTAGTTTGTAATAATTTGTATTTTAAACCCCCGGTAAAGTGTTAATAAATAATTTCATATTATAATGATAGATTATAAATATATATATTTGGCCAGTCTTCAGTCTCATAAAATTTAAATTGGGTATTACCTAAGAATACTGATGGAATAGATAATAACGATAACCTGCCTATATTTTGAGATTCAATCAAATGAAAAGATTTGCAATGAAATCACCCATCTGTAGTCCATTTGAGTATTCTATCTTTAGTTCAACAGGGTCGTCGATGCAACACCGTCTCCACGGGCATTCCTGAATTTTTCACAGCCACCTCTGTCTATAATATTTGTCAAATTATTCAAGTACAAGGAATGCGCGTGACTTGTCATGTGAGCGATAAGCAAATGACGGAAAATGTTATGTAAATTAAAGACTGCCTGCTGGCCTGCTCATATCTAATCCTAAGGAAGCCTGGGGAGGGGGTGAGTTATACCCGAAGATAAGGCTGCGGCGTTGTCTTGATTATATTAATTTTACTAAGTTGTTAATCACCAGCCAAGACAAAAGGTTTCTACTAAATATAAAACCGGGATAATGGAATCCTATTTAATTGGATAGAAGTTTAAAATAAAAAATAAAAAAAACATATGTTTCAAACAACACTGGACATTGTTACCATTCATACTATTATTATAACATTCCATATAAAAACAAATTACTTAACACTAAAATTACTAAACTAAAACTTAATTGAATTGTTATGTGTGACATGTTATTTATAGAACTAAATAAATTAATAATATTTTTGACAATAATATAAATGACGATAATAACGAGGGTAGTCGTGAGCTAGTGTTAGTTTCGTCGAGCACGAGCAGTCGCGCGAAGCGAGCCGAGGCGCGCAGTTCGCGTTTGGCAGCAGCAGTTGCCGCGGCTCCTAGATGAAGGGCTACGAATTAGTCCGAAACATGTCGAACTAAACTCTATTTATAACGTGAGTTATCCGTATTTTATAAGATAACTAAATAAATGTTAGAGAGTATAATTATTTTTAATTAAAATACAATAATTATAATCGAAAACAACTGACTACGTATCAATTGTAAAATTATAACGCTATTGGAGCTGTTGTCACGTCTTGTCTAAGCAGATAGACTTACTACCTACGTTACTAAAAACGTTTTAGCCGAATCTGTTTTCATAATTCTATAAAATTTTGGTGCGCTGTTCCTTAGAGGAACTTGCAGCATTGCCTTAAATCTCGAGTTAGTAATACTAAAATCGATATTTAAGTTAGCGGTACCATTCGCTTATATTTTGCCATACCTACTTCTCTCGTTTCATTTATATTCATCCATTTCGTCATACCTACATGCTCGATGGTTTTGGAAATTTCTAATTTGGGCTGTGTTCAGAACAGATTTAAGTCTTACTTGTTTAATTTTCAAACACTAAACAGCAAAATTCGATTGGATTTTGCTGGGAAATCGGAGTACATTTAAATAGAATAAAATTTGCTGAAATGAATTTGCAATATGCACGTCATTTGATAAACTTAATATTATTTAAACGAAAATACAGAGTAACAATTTCTTTTTTTACTTTTTACTTAAATAACATCAACTAGCAGCTGGCAGTTAAGAGTAATTCACGAAAGGTCACCTCTTGATCCGATAAGGGCTATTTTATAAGCATTTTGTTCGTATAAGACCACAACGATTCCATCAATCTGCCGAGGCGTTAGCCCAAGGCTGTTTTACACTGTGCCCGACTAGCCCCCCATATGGCCGCACTGTCACCTTAACAAGATTGATTATTTTAACGGCGTTTCGCGATTCTAGAATTTCCTAACTCGTGTAACTTTTTAAGTAACGACAACTATGGGAAGGTGCTTTGATCCAAACGATCAAGTAGTGCGCACCTACTTGTATAAATAGAAGCAATAAATAATCAGTTTACGATTATGGAGCTGAACTTATTATAACTTAACTTCGACGTAGTCATCAACTACCGGTAGATAGACACATAAATTCGTAAGAATTTCACGCAATTTACGCGGGATAAGATGAGTACCATTTGAAACAAAACATGGAATAGCATAGAATAGAACCAGTTTATACTCAAATAAACGTCTATAATCTCAATTTACTTTATCTACAGTAATTCCAAGACGTTGTAACTAAATTACAGCAGTGGCAATTTGATTATAAATAATTGTAATGCGTCGTAAAGCCGCGCTGACCCTTCGCCCGACTTGGTCTAAACTTGGCAGTGGAAAAGGGCCCAGCGTAAAGTCGGCGCTATCTATTTGCTTTGGACTCTTTATGAGTTCGAAACGAGATCCGTCACGCGACGTTAACTCGGAATAGAAGTGATAAAGTGCCCGCTAATCTGTCCTATTCGGGTCACACTTAGTACACTTTATTAATCACAAAGCTTACAAATTACACTATACTTCCTGCGACCTGACACCTCGCTTTGGTGTATGTTAATTTTATTGTTGCCTTTATTGGACAATTTGGACACCGTGACAATTTTTGTAGGGGTGAAGTGGGTTTAAATTATACGAATTTGTACCCACAGCCCCGCTGTCGCCGTTATCGCTTGCGACATTTAGTTAGATTATTTTATACGAAATATTGAACAACCAACGAGTAACACTAAAAAGAGTAAAAAGTGTCTTTAGTGTAGAAAGGTAAAACTTTAATTTAATAACTAGCGTTAAAATAATAATTTATATTATAATGTTTATATCTTCCGTAGTCAACTGTAAATACCTTTATTTCGAAGTGTTAAAATTACAGCAATTTACTCATAAGCAGAGTTCGTACGCATGTTTATACCTACTTATTCACAATTCCGTATGCTTATTTAAATGGCAAAATTTACACTTAAAACGTTGGGGTTCTCGACGTGACGCCTTATGCAAAGCAGGTGTTACCCGATACGTGAACAGAGCGGAAATATGTAAAGTAATAAGTTAAAGCACTTGCCAAGCTATTTTGCTATCTATTATTACGACCTTAAAAATGTAACGCTAAATGCACTTAACGTGACCTGATACAGTTCTTCATATTTTATTTCTTTGGAACAAACTTAAACTCTAACTTGAACTAATAAAGTGCAATGCTACAAATACGTGAATAAAGTTTTATTGAAAAATAGTGTTAAAGAAGTTCCTAAGCACATTTATATACCTTAATTATACCTGACAACGGAACAATGAACGGATATGATAGGCACCTATTTATTCCAACCTGAAACTAACCGGCTTACTCATTATTTATAGCAATGATTCTAATCATATCGACGACTACCCTAATTTTAATTAGTTGGGCAATTGTAATAGGCCGAAAGCTTTGTAAATAGTATAAAAACTGAGGCCACATTTCCGTAAACTTCTCCCTTAACTTACAACAGTTTACAGTTTTTATAGGCTACTCCTTATCAGGCAGTAATCGCGTTGCTCGTAAAAGGCTCATATCGGGGTGAGAATGGTAAAAAATAAATTGTAAATAAAAGCCAAGTTACGTACGTAGGTAGTACAAGTACTTATTAGTATTTGGAGATAAAATGAAGTTGGGCCGCTTTGGGCAATTTATTGGGGTAAGTTATGTGCGCGGGCTGAGCGGCTAATTTATTCGCCGTGCACATAAATTACTTGATTATGAATTCGAGTTAACTCCACTGAAATGTTTGTCTGTTGTTAGTACGCGGGCTTTTGTGTAACAAACAATCTTGGGCTCTACAAGGCGCTGTCTTCTCTTAAACAGCGACAGCCGGATGAATAAATTTCCAGCACGATTCATGTTTGCCTAAATACAGCAAAGACTTGTAACCAGGGTAATACCCTCACCGACACATGCGGTCCATCAACAGATTGCATTGTGTACAGGTTATGAAATAAGGTGGATTATTTTAAATGAAAGCAAAAGATTTATGAAGTAACAAGTGAAATCTTATCGTCAGTAAAATAATCTGTTGCCACAAAACAAAGAGCACATTGGAACGCAACAAAGAACGATACCATCGCGGCAATCGATGTATCTTATCATTTGATCTTATGGGAAAACTTAATGGGCGGCAAAAGAGACAAGTGAGGAGCGAAAGTAGGAGCAATTCTCATAAAAAGCAATAGTAGGGATTAAGCAGAACACCGATGGTAATGCCGAGTTGTTTTCCAGGCGTAGTAACGCGCCGCAAGTCGCTGCAGCGCGGTATAATCGCGGATACCCATAAAAGATGTAATTTCAGATAAGCTGAAACAGACGAGCCCCGCCCCTCGCCTCCCGCCTCCCCACTCCCTCGCTGCCTACTTTCTAATGACTAATTATTATGCTGTGCGTTGCGAGCTTTAACGTCAGCGTGGAGCCTACCTGTTCGTAGTTAGTGCGGGTTCGTGGCAGGTCATCCGTCGACTTTATTATCCTGGGAAAGGAGCGAGCGCAATCAAAACTTGCCTACTTTGTGTATTTATGGAACCTACTAATTTCCTAATTTAAATAAGAACGACTCACACTAACTGTAGCTGCATTCGACCGATGCAAATATTTCAGTCATTATTCCGAAACGAAACGTCAAAATACCGTGTTTAATTCCGTATGGTGCCGGGTTAGAATAGCACCTCCCCCTTTCTTCCCGTGGGTGTCGTAAGAGTCGACTTTGGGAAAGGGTTAGTGTATTGTGGGCGATGGGCTAGCAACCTATCACTACAATATCACGTTTAACCATCTGGTTACCCTGTAATTGCTAAACGTGGCACTGGATTTTTCAATTCATGTGCTCTGCCTACCCCTCTTGGGAATACAGGCGTGAGAATATGTATGTATGTATGTAATTCCGTATGATTTATTAAAATGTGAGATCGATCAGTAATATTATTGCATAGTAATGTCACGGTAGGCAGACGCGCGGCCTGGGCGGCGGCGCCCGCGCAGATGGCGCCGATACTGGGCGGCGCGCCGATGTGTGATACTGCATTACCATTCCGATACCGTGCTGGACAATGTGTTTATGTCTAACTGAGAATGAAATGACAATTGATTTAATGGGCGTGTATACGCGCAAAATAAAACGAGGTTACAAATAAAACTAAAAGCGGTAATTATACTGACTGTGAGTCGCTTACCTAATCCACTCATTCCAAACCATGTTGGTTCCCTAAACCCTACCTGGTAAACCCCTAGACTTAAGCTGTCCCCACAAGTGAAATAAAAAGTAGGCAAAAAGTTCAGAATTTGAAATTTAGAATAAAGAGAGGGGCGTCACCAGCCTTGGTTGACAGGAGATCCCAAAGAATGGATAAAAGTACGGGTATAACCATTGGGGGTCAAATCCAGTCGGCCGGGGTGAAGTGGCGTCGAAATTAAAAAAAAAAA